>NJDC01000245.1:12842-24890 GCA_002245475.1 Calephelis virginiensis | reverse complement strand
TTGCTTCAAACAAATAATCACAGAAAATTTATATTGTGCAGTATCGGAATGAAACTGCGCACAATAAATCAATATGACGCATACTAACAAATGACGGTAGATTTTAAAAATATGTCATAGCTCCATGTAGGTTAGGCCACGAACTTTTGGATGCACCCTCGTAAGAACTTTAGAATATAATTACGCAGGCGAAATGAGTTTTGGAATATAAATATGTGTAGTAAATAAGTACTTGGGAGAAGACTAGCCTTACTAAGCCTTACTAAACACGGTTTGACATATAAAAGGAAAAGCTAAGGAAAGCATCATAGAAAAAACGGATTTCAATAGTGATTTTAGATACACATTAGCAAGATGTATCTAAAATCACTAAAAGTATGTCGAAAAGAATATTTTACTGAGATCAATGTGACAGATCATTAACATTATTTAAAATGAATTAATTAAGATGTTCTTTGAATGTTTTTTAAAAGTATGAAAAAATATTGGTAACTTTTTTTAATTCCACTTTGAAGCTACTTAAAAGTAAAAACAGCAAATAAATACGACATAATGTCGTAACTCCATCTAGCAAACAGACAGACGTAAAACTGGTAAACTTGTAATAGATTTTTACTAACATTTTTAATAATTTATACGGGATATTCACGATCTCTTTATACTTTGAAATCGTTCAAAAATGAATCTTTATATCTTTATCAAGATTTTTTAATTTTGTCTACAACTGCGTTTGCAAACAAACAATTTATGATGAAAATATGCTATTTTCTCTATTAGTGTTTTCTATAAAATCATAGTTTTAATTCTATGTAGTAAAATAACATATAGTTTTCCTTAGCCTTTGACTATGAATGTTTATATTTGGCCACATTTTCTTACAGTATACAATTTTAAAACTTCGTTACTTAAATCGTCTATACACATTACAGCATACTTGCAAAAATATGTATTTGAGGATACATTGTACCAAACATTTTAAAGCTTCACATAATTTTTGAATTTTAGGACTTGACATTTTCGCCATTGGGTCTAAGAACCTTTGCTATGATAATCCAAAGTCAATATTTTTTAACCTTTTTAAGTACACAAACTTAACATAATTTATATTTCAAAGAAAATTTTTGATCTGACAAAAATTGCGTGCCAACCTCAGACTGACAAGTTACGGCAGTACTTATTTGGTCATTAAGAAGTCTACAAAACGCGTGTCGATCCCGTGCCGCATTGTGCGCATAGAACCAAAAATGTAATCAGTTCGGTTACGTCTAGTGAAGTTAAACTCTCTCTTTCTCTCTCTCCTTATCTTCTTCTTCTTCTAATCTCCCTCTCCTTCTCTCTCTCTTAATAAAACTCAAATTCGTAACGAATATTCGCATTCGTGGATATTCGCACATTCGCAATCGCAAAATTTATGCGAACGTTTTGCGAATATGAAAATCAGAAAAAAAAACTACAAATGGAACGCACCTCGTTGAAACTATTACCAAGCCATATTATATTATTATATATTAAGATTAGCGCTAAATTTGGGAACAAAATCCGAATATTACCGAACGTCGGTAACAGATATTCGCATTCGCGAATGATCAAATACCTGTAGTCGTTAATTTTAAAATTTAAATGGGTACTTTCTCTCCACGAAGAATAATATCTGTATGTAAAAGACTAAGTTTTTTAAACTTAAAGTAACAAACTCAGTCAAGACAATGCCTGATTCCAGTGAAAAGTCCAACGCCAGTGAGTAAAACCTTGGAAGGAATTACATATGACCCAGGAAGGCAGAAAAAATAACTAAACTATTTATTTAGCGTAAAACCAGTACAAGAAGTAAATTATTTATGTAACGCTTTTCGAAATCTTTAATAAAACTAACATGATACAGGAACTCCCCCTTTTTTTCCATTCATCAGTAGCAAAGCTAACAGCAAATATGCCATAACGTCTATTGCTTGTCTATACAAAATACAGATTATACCGACATAACTATGAATTCATCTTTTTGAGGACGCAATAACATCACACTTACTACATATAACATGTCATAATTTAATAAAATTTTTAATACATTTACATATATACAAAAAAGAAAACTATTAAACTTTACAAAATGTATAATATGTATTTTACAGAAATATCTTTCAAGAAAAAAATACATTAAATTTTATTTTTTCGTATCCACCCTAATACCTTACTCTAAAAATAAATATTACAATTGACTAAATCCCAGTTAAAATGTAGATATTTAAAATAAAAGAATGATTTAAACGTAATTATTGTAATTGGTAAAGTTAAAATGGCCAGTATTGGTATCCAGTGCACCCATCAAACTGGTTTAAACAAGGGGCTGGAGATAATGTACGTATCAACATCGTCTTCTAGAAGTATGTGATGTCTGATGGATATTTGTCCAATCACAACAGTTTTACGTTAAGAAGCCAATCATGTTTCTTTATTTGTTGTCTAAACGACAAGAACTAGTCGACAACATTTTATCTACGGCATTATAAGCGCTGCAAGATAAAATGTCTTTCAGTATCTTCGGGACAGTCGACGTTAAGCTGAGGTAAATATTGGATAGTTGAAAAGCTGCATAACAGTTAGATTTTTCAAGGGCAAAGAGAAACAGAGTCTGAGTGCATAAAGGCAAATACAAATTTTGTAAAACAAATGAATTCAAAATAATGTTTTAGAGAGAGATAACTGTGGCGTGTAGGAAAAACCACTAAAATTAGCAAAAATTTTACCGCTAATAATTATGGCAGCAATAATGTTATCAAAAAGGAACAACGCAAAAAAACCAGACTTTCCGAAGCTAATTTCATGGAACAAATAATTATGAAGAAAACCGAGGAGCAAACGTCAATAAAGAATAACAATTAATAATAAAAATATTTTTCTAACATGGTAACTCAAAATTGATGTTTTATATTTATTTATAATCTGTAATCCATAATGAGATCCAAATCTTTGGGTATAAAATTGTCTCTATCTACTTTTTTCTTATATCATAAATGTGCATTTAATATCCCAATTTATTTCTAAAACAGACGAAAAAACATTTTTAACGTGTCCCAGTTTGATCGTGCATAGGCGCCTTAACCACGAAAAAAACATATCCGCATCATACATAAAACATGTGCAGTAACACAATAACAAATTGTACCAATAACAAAATTGCTGACACAGAATATACAAGAGGTTTATTACTAACTTTGATTTTTCGTCAATCAGGCACCTGTAGTTCCGCCCAGATTGGACAAAATGGGGAAGCTGGTCCACCCCACGACCATCCGCGGGGTATGGCGAGGTGGCAGAGACCGGACTTGATGACACCAGAGTGGCCATTGAAGTTACTCTTCTCAATATTACCAGGACATAAGATCAAACTTTGTCCCTCTGCATTTACATCTAAAGACGTTGAAATTTCTTCATCTAATATCGATTCACAGTTTAGTAGTGCTGAAACAAAAACAATTATACATTTAATTGATATTATTTTTGTCTTAACTAGGCAAATATAAGAGGCTTCGGTTTGCTCAAAAAGGCTGAAACTGAGAGGTCATTTTTTCGACTGCATTATGTAATGTCTTTAAAAATATGGTTAATCGTCACATTCTACAATCACCAACTTCGTTGAACTTAAGTTGATTATTTTTCTGATGTTATAATTTTATTTATTTATATTTAACTCTTAATTCGACTATATTTTTGAAATGAAAACTTCTTGAATTAATGAATGAATGGGTAAAAACTTCTAAACTCGCGTCAGATCGTCAGATCGTAAGACGACCCAAGGCGCATGCGCAAATAGTACGGTGCGTGATCTAAAATAAAGTACTGTTTTTGTATTGCTACTATATTTATATTTTATTTATATTTATACCTACCATTACATTCTCACAAGACAACATGATAGCAGATACGTATAATATTAACAGACATTGCTCTATTTGTTACATCTTGAAAATAAGCTTTATGTGTAGACAAACATGGCTCGTTTGTTGTACAGATAATATGACGACGCTCCTAGCCGTCACGTAGTCTAACTTGAGCGAGTTTTTGTCAAGTATATTATTTTCATATCAATAACCTGCATTTGAGGTTATTGATATGAAAATAATATTAATTGCGCATAAATGATAGTACTTTCATACTGATAATTAAATCAATTCGTGCAAAATTATTCCCTAACCATTCCAAAATATAAAAAAATGCACAACGTTAATATTCAAGTTTTCACTTCTGCGGCACTCCCGGAGTGAAACCCGTCTTTTCTTGTGTGTTTGTTACACGATTACTCGGCCAATAGTAAACATCTTTCGATGGTTCTTTTCTTTGATTTCGACGCTTTCCATATACATTTTATCAAACTCCGAAAATCAGTTTTAAATTTTATCTAAGGTTTTCATATAGGTATAAATTATCTGTAGTATTTTTTATAGATACAACATTAACTAAATGCGGGACGAATTCTTCTCCTACCTCGGCCTTTCCCAAATTTGTATCAAAGGCCTATTGCATTATAATATACATTTTCTTTTTTCCTCTGTCAAATTTTGTGCACAACCTCATGTGTTTTAGTCGTCATTTCCCAGGGTAAGCTGAGAGTAAATGCTTATTAACCTTTGTACATTTGTTTTAAAGCAATAAACGATTAAAATAAAACAAATAAGTAAAGGCAAGGCTGATTCTTGGATGGTAGATTATGATATGGATGAATTAGATAGCTTTGTCTATAACATTGTATTTTTTACTATCTGTGAATCCCTACTTAAGATTAATAGCGACGTCACCCTTAACATCAAAGATAATGAGCGCAAGAAAACTGCAAGAATCGACTCAAACTATGTCATTAGGTACCAAGTCGCGATTCGATCATTCTTTTTGGAAAGATAGCAAATGGTTTCGAAATATAGCAGTTTTTGAGTTACACTTAATAAAGCAAACAATTATGCATTATTAAGTGTAATTTAAAAACCAATAGTAGGATCACAATAAAATTAATATAGTACCACCTCGGAAACATGTTTTTATCTTTCTAAAAAAGAACCATCAAAATCGGTTGGCTATCAACGGAGTAATCGAATTTTTCAATAATAATGCTTATAAAGTGCATTAAATCAACAAATAAAACATTACCCACACCACCATGCAATTGACATACATAAACAAATATATTGATGATAACGATAAAAGGTCACAGACGGCGCACTAAGAAGTTTGTAAACAAAGTAGTTGGTCTTGAGAAATGAAGATGGCGTCCTTATCAACAAGATATTAAAATTTATTATGGTCGAATTTCGACCACTAGTATATAATAATAAGTGTGTCATGCCCATAGAAATAGGAATACATAGAGAAATGCAACAATGTTCTATAGCAAATTTAGTTGTATAAATACCGTAGGAATCGACATATAACTTAACAACATTCTTTGTCTCTTTTTAACAAATGTTGATATTATGTACGCCGAAAGAGATAACGACATTTTTGTCTATGCTCATTTTGGCGTCGATTTAAAGTGACGTCATGACAGTTCTCATACTTCCCAAGAACGCCATATTTAGTGTTCAATTGTATAGTGATGTACTATTACAATTGTCTATATTTTATTTTACGTTCCCAGAAAAGAATATTTGGACAAAATAAGAATGCATACCATTGCCACAGAAAACATCAAGTACAGACTAGCGTAATAAGAATTCTTTCAAGTGTTAAATTTAAAGTAAAGAAATTGGTTTGAATTTAATGACATCATTTTTTTTTGTAATGATAATGAATCTTGTAATAAACATAGAGTTACCTTATATAAAGAATAAACATATTTGTACACCACAATGTAAAAAAAAATTTGCTGGTGCAAAGTAATTAAATATTCTTTCTTTCGTTTCATTACATTTCAATATTTATAAGCCAATTGAGTAGCACTAAGTAAGTAGGTCGATAGTAGCAATTTCATTCGGTAGATAAATAATAATTCTTATCTATTTACCTAAACTTAACTATCAATAGTCACTAATAGATCATGTATCGATATCGATACTCTACTTTTTCAGGACAGCCTCATAATGTCAAAATGGCAGCCATATTTAGTAGTCAACGGCAAGCTTTTTTCGTAGGTATTTCATGTCCATATACTTAGAGGTCAATGGTCATGCCACAAATAATAGGTCGGGGCAAAAGTATTTTTGTATTGTTCATATAGAGGAAAATATTTTTTAGGTATATTTGTTTAGAGATACGGGCACGAAGACACTTCTTTAAATTTTTTATTAAACTTAAATTAATATACCTCCAAAGTAAGCAAGTTATATACTTTTATTACGGATGTTAATATGCTACTCATATACGTAAATGAGGTCGAAATGCGGACCGTATTTGTAACAGTGAGATTCGATGAGGTGGGTGAAAATGGTGGGATTGAAAGAAAGTGTTAGCGTTAAAACGAAAAAGTGCGGGCATGCTTCGCATGTAGAAAGACTGGTAGATGAAAAATTGACAAAGCAGATATACCATGCGAATGTGAATGGATGACCCGAGAAGACCTAAGATTGACATTCCACGATCAAATCGCTCGGATGTTATCCGAAGGTAGTGTCAAGGTTAAAACAGAGTAATGAATGTGGAGGAAACCAGGCAGGTCTGCCAGGGTTTTGGCACTCGATCTCTATGCCTACCCCGTAAAGGTCTTGGCTTGAAGACATGTATGTATCTATATGTGTGTTATGGATGTTAATCAACGATACTGATACACATACACTTATCAGATATGTTTTCGCCTTGTCTCTGTGGTCTAGCGGTCCAGGTTTCGGACTTGATTTCATGAGGTCCCGGGTTCGATTCCCGGGTCGGACAACAAAAAGAAAATGTGTTTCTTCCAATTTTCTAATGAAAAAATGTTGCTCGGGATTTGATATGTGCCCAGTTAGCGATAGGCTTGCCACCTGTCACATTGTGGGACTTAGTGTCTGGCTTGTCGTGGGTGCCTTGTTTGTGTCTCTGCATAGCACTTTGGGGATACGGGCGTGAAGATACTTACTTACTTAGATATGTTTTCAGACTTCCACGAGTCTGCGGACTCTAAGTTGAAAAAGTTTGATAGTCTGTCCTAATTAACGTTCACAAAGCTTAACATTTAAACGAATAGTTAATTATAGGTTTTTTGACATATATTACACCTATGTTTTACAAGTTCGCATGTGTCCCTCACGCACTCTTATTACTGACAAAATGTTGTGTCACCGTTGTTTATTATTACGTTTTTTTTTATAGCATAGAAAATAAAACAAACTATCACTATATAGTAAGAATAAAATTTAAACACCGAGTGTCATATATGTATATATAAGGCTATCGACACCAAAATGTGTGAACAGTACGATCTTGTTTAAGTAAAGGGAGTCGTTATAATATTAAATCTTGTAACCCATAGCAGAAGCAGAGGGCTAAGCTAGTAAAAAAAAGAACGACCTCTGCAAAGATAAACTGTTCACGAGAGAGACAAAGACAGGAGAAACTGAGTGATCTTTTCAACCGGTTAGCTGAAGTGTTTTTTGTTGGACAGTAAAAATTCGAAGGGCAAAACCTAGTAAATGTGTAAGTTAAATTAATTAATTTTCTTTAAATTTACAAAAATAAAGAAATATTTTGTTAATAGACGTAATAGGTTGGGGCAGGCCCGCCCTATAATGAAGAGGACAGGAGCTTATAACAGCTGTCTAGTGTTATATGTAATATTGCAAACAAAATATATTTTAAACTCTGGTAAATCTATGTAGATTAGTCTTTAATCTAATGGCATCAGATCATGAAAATCCGACTTCAAGGTTGTCTCATGTGTAGTTGAAGTGGAAAGCTATAAGTTATTATTTATTTATTTACAAGGCATTTTCATCCAGTCAACTAAACTCTATTTGAAAGAATAGTTAAATGAGGCACAGAAAAAAAATCAAACCTGTGTCTTGGCACATTTACACCTAACTTTTAAGTATTGTAAAAACTCTATTCTAATTCAAAAACACCACGACTCTACACCGTCGCAACCAGAATCTGCTATGAATACCCCTATTCCTTTCGCGCCTGTCCCTCTTCTACTAGTAATCAGAACACCACCAAGCAACATCTAGTCGAAATGCGGTATCGGGAGACAGCTATTGGTGCAAGTATTGTATGTGGCCCTATCTATATAAATGGAATTTTGGACTAAGTACTCTGTTTAAGGGTTTATACGATGTCGACGAGCTTTGGGGACTCGGTTACCAACTCATTAGATATTAAAATTTACGAAAAAAACACCCATGAAGCATTACACGAATAACTTTATAACTAGTTTTGTAACTTTGTAATACCTTTGTATTACAAGCGTATAATTAAGTTGCAATTTATGGTTGGTCGGTCGGAATTTTGCAATTTAATTTTAAAGCAGCTATCCTCAACCGACTGAGTTGGATTTTGGCATATTTATGATGTTTTGGATGTTTAATGACAATGAAATGTTATGATAAATAGACCTTGTATGACGATGGAAATGGAAGACGGTCATAGGTTTTTTATGTTAAAAATTTAATATCTATACTTATAAAATAACATGTTCTGACTGTCTGATTCATCATCGCCAAACAAAAACAGTTAAGAGTTACAGCCATGAAATTTGGTGAATAGGGTCGTTTTATGGGCCTATGTATACAGTTCTACAATAAACTTCCCAATTATATGAAAGAACTTCCAATTAATAAATTTAAAAATGTGTTAAATGTAAATTAAATCAAAAGGGTTATTATAACATTGCTGAATATTTAGCAGATAAGACTGCTTGGGATTAATTGCTCCTCATAATAATATATAATGTATCATTACATAAATTATTGTAAATATATTTTTAAGCAAGAAAAAAAAGACAAGCCCGCTGAGTTGAGTAGTTTTTGATCCGGTGGTAGATTTATTATTATATAGACCCGTTACAAGTGCCTCTTGTAGGTTTATGTGAAATTAAGATGATTTATTATTATTATTTTTATTATTGAGTAGACAGTCACTGAGGACGGAATTTTGAAAATTCTGCCGCTAAGGGTCTTAAATAGAAGTTGAAAGTTTGTATGGAAGATTGTCATTTTTTAAGTTAGAAACATGAAACTTTATGTTTGGGCTACTTATTAAAAATGAGTAGATACGTATTTAAGCGTCTCTGGAAATTCTACCCCTAAGGGGTGAAATAGGGGTTGAAAGTTTGTATGAAAGTCGTTATTAATGGGCTTTAATCAGAAAATATATTAACTGTCACGCGAGCAGCACCTAGACAAATTATTTAATTTTGTCTAGGTGCTTGTTTATCCCACCCGCGTTAACCCGCTCTTTTGAAATAATATCAATATCTATAACTAAAGTAATTTTAGTTAATAACAATTGCTAAGAAACCAAGGAGCTCGTAAGAAAAGAGCGATAAGTAAGACAGTCTTAACCGACTTTAAAAATAGAGGAAGTTTTATGTTCGATGCATAGGTTAAGAAAAATTGAGTAACATACCTACCTAAAAAAATATTTTTATGTGTTACTCGATATCCTACGCTATTTGTAAACCGACTTTAAAAAAAACCTTCAAAATGAAGGGTTTATGTTTGACGTCTACATTTTTTATGATTGTTACTCTATTTCTCCGTCATTTTGGAATCGAATTGTTTATAATTTTTGAACCAATTTTATGGTAAATTTGTTTACAACTGACATAACCGCTAAACTAAGGTTTAGCAGATCAGCATTAGGTTGCATATGCAACATCTTTCGTGTACCTACAGATGTCGTACAATGAACGAACGAACGAATGAATAAACACTTTACTGTGTACCAAAAAATACAATATTAAATGAAAACTTAAAAATATTACTTAATAAAAGATACACAAATGCGGTCGTATCGCTTCAAAGCGATCTCTACCCTACAATTTAAATACTTGAAATCGTATACTTCATACAGCTTTTTTTATTACACATTTTATAAGCAGCACTTTTTAACTTAATTTCAGTGAGAATGACTCACATTTTGACACTTGTACCCTACTAATGTTATAAATGCGAAAGTTTGTACGTTTGTTTGTTTGTTACTCCTTCACGCAAAAACCACTGAACCGATTTTCATATAAATATATTTCACATAAATTTGACACACATAGAGACTAACTTGGATTAACACATAGGGTAGTTTAAAAAAAAAGTATCTTTACGCTCTTATCCCTGAAGAGCTACGCAAATTATCAACCATACGACTAGTCGAAAACACTAAGTCCCACAATGTGATAGGTGGCAAGCTATCGCCAACCGGTCACATGTCCAATCCCGAGCAACATTTTTTTTGTTACAAAATTGGAAAAATCTTATTTTCTTTTTGTTGATCGATCCGGGAATCGAATCCGGGACCTCATGCATCCAAGTCTAACATCTGAATCGCTAAACCACAGAGGCGATAGTTTTTATCCCGAAAAACTGTTCCTGTGGGACCAATAACCACGCGGACAACGCCGCGGGCAACAGCTAGTTTTTTTTTTATAATTCTTCTTTGTTTGTGAAACATCTGTCAGTTAATAGTCCTAATTAATTGTGCCGATAAGTTTATCTACTTAAGCCGACTTGGAATGATCTGTAGGTCTTTGTACAGCTAATTACTGAACTGTTGAGCAAATGCGATAAGAATTGGTTATCGTAACACTGATAAACTGTTGCGATGCCGGGAACGGTCTGTGTCAAGGATGGGTAATGACTTAACTGTAGACCTTTATTATTTCGTACAGCATATTTGCTGTATGATTATTGCCGATACATTTGTATACACAAATTCATGTAACTAGTTCCGAATGCAAAAACCGTAGAAATACCATTAGAAGAAAGACAAATGTGTTTCCCGTACCCTGGGTTTTTTTTTATGATATTGGAAGGCAAACAAGGAGACGGATTTTCTGATGGTAAGAAGTTCACGCCGCCTAGAGACACCCAAGGAGGTAATGGTGCGTTGCCAACTTGATGCCGAGATGTTAGGCCGCGAGCAAAGTAGGTTTACCGGCCACCTTATCCTCCGAACCGGAACACAAGCACTGACGTTATGGCGGCAGGAATAGGTAGGGCGGCGGTACCAATCCGGGCGAGTCCTAGCCAGATGTCAAGGTGCTAGTGACGGTAAGCCTTTGCTCTCCTTGTTTTGCGAAGGAGTCCTGACGAATACGGGGAAAGGTTGGTATTAATATTATTTAATTTTGATTAAAAAAATTAAATATAAAAAAAATCTGGTTCTAAAAGACGGTAATCCTACGGACAAATCGTCGTTAGTCAATGTGACAGATTGAGAATTATCCGCACAATGGGTGCAATCTCTAAAACGAGAGAGATTGCAATATGCTCGTATGAAACATATATATTTTTTATGTTTTATATTTTATATGTTTTATGTTTTATACGAGCATATTGGCTCGTATAAAACATATATATTTTTTATGTGATAAAATAGTGAATAAGCACACAGCTCTCTTGATGGTTAGAGAAATGCGTGGCCTGTAACCACTATAAATATGGCAGATTTTTTTAATAATTATAATGAATAAATATCTCTTTTTTATAATAATTATAAATAAATATCCATGGACAAGTCACACAAATTAAATCTAACCCCAAAGTAAGTTATGGGTGTTGGTCAGCGATACTAATACATAGAAATACTTAAAAAGATACCAGAATAAATTGTATAAACACAGACCCGGAAATGCAGATATCTAAATGTTCATCGCACAAATGTCTGTCTCCGTCGGAAATCGAACCCAAACCTCGCGGTTGGTCGATGTAGTTAGGTGTGTACGCTAGCTACTCGACCAACGAGACGGTTAAATGGGTAAGACAATGAATCTCTACTTTTTCTTTATTGAGTAGACACCCATTAAGAATGGAATTTTGGAAACTCTGCCCTTAAGGTGATAGAAAAGAAAGAAGAAAGAAAGAAAAATAGGGGTTGAAAGTTTATACGGAAGTTTTAAATTTAGAAACACGAAACTTTATATTTGGGCAACTTATT
>NJDC01000245.1:0-11609 GCA_002245475.1 Calephelis virginiensis | reverse complement strand
GGAAATCGAACCCAAACCTCGCGGTTGGTCGATGTAGTTAGGTGTGTAAGCTACTCGACCAACGAGACGGTTAAAAGGGTAAGACAGTGAATCTCTACTTCTTCTTTATTGAGTAGACACCCATTAAGAACGGAATTTTGGAAATTCTGCCCTTAAGATGATAGAAAAGAAAGAAGAAAGAAAAATAGGGGTTGAAAGTTTATACGGAACACAGTATATTTAAATTTAGAAACACGAAACTTTATATTTGGGCTACTTATTAAAAATGAGTAGATAAGTATTTAACCGTTTCTGGAAATTCTACCCCTAAGGAGGTGAAATAGGGGTTGAAAGTTTGTATGAAAGTCCTGATAATTGGGCTGTTGATAAAAATAAAAACTGTTTACAATAATAATAAATTATTCATACAGTTTTTAATTCAATTCCAGTTCAGTAAATACTTTAACTGCCACGCGAGCAAAGCCGCGGGTAACAGCTAGTAATAATATAAACGTTCTAGAATAACATAATGATTATTATTATCTTAAATTCTTAAATCATAAATAAAAGTATCTTCACGCCCATATCCCCGAAAGGATAGGCAGAGGCAACCTGGGCACTCACGACTAGCCGAAGACACTAAGTCCCACAATGTGAAACCGGGCACATATCCAATACCGAGCAACATTTTTTTATTAGAAAGTTGGAAATACCACCTTTCTTTTTGTTGCCCGACCCGGGATTCGAACCTAGGACCTCATGCAGTCAAGTCCAACACTTGGAACGCTACTCGCTAGAGCACAGAGGCGATTCTTCAATCATCACATGACATTGGCAAGTATTGACGGCGAAGGAAAATTTTAAAGCAAAAAGAAGCCGTCGGATATTTTCTTGTTAGTATGGAATATATATCGACTGCAGCAATCAAAGACGTTTCTTGTCAGTTTTCAAGTTAAAAATGATTCACTTTTAAACTTGAAAACTGACAAGAAACGTTTTTGATTGCTGGGGCTACCATAGCCCCCAAAACGGTCGGACTATTGATTTTGTTATACAATTTCCTACGAATCGTTGTTACAATTACTACTACTCGTAGTTACAATTACTATGTTTGTAACAGATCGACAAAGGTTTATGCCGCTTAAGGGGTTAGGAGCTACATAGTAGAGCCTGGTAAGTCCACTGGTAGGCCCACCCCAGATTAGCTTCGCATATATTATTATAGCCTATGTTTATCACTTGCGTGACACTTGGCACTCGATACTACACGTTTCGGTCACTAGGGACTTTGCGTGTGTGCGTGCGAGCGTGTGTGTGTGTGTGTGTGTGTGTGTGTGTGTGTGTGTGTGTGTGTGTTCCGGATCGTTTTCAATTCAAACCAACAATCAAAAATCCAAACAATATCAGTGGTTTGACTTAATCGTTTTATTGTCTTATTGTTTCTACGAATAATAGATGGTTGTGCACTGTCGTATAAAATACTGCTTCGTAGCCATTACTATGGAGTTACTGATAATGTTTACAGTGTAAAGGAAAACGCATCAAACTGGAATTACAAGCTGTGTTACATTGTACTCAATGCCGACAGATTATAAACATTTTATTGTACCGATTAAGGTTAATCTTGAAAAATCTTTTTGGATGACCGAGTCTTTCAAAACTTTAACATTGTATAGTTTGAAAAATATACGTTTGGGATTGTTAGCTGAGTTATCTTTATGTACAAAAATGAATCCCCATTCCGCAAGGTCATGGCATCACGCCTTTACGAATGGATTTTTCAATTTTTTTTTTGGTTGTGTTGATGATTGTCAGGAAAAGATCCTAAAGATGTGAAATGCCGGGAAATGGCAGGGAAAGTGTGAAAATCTATGCTTTCATCCATACAAACTATTAGTAGCCGTTAATGTCAGGCGATACAAAGTTCGCCCAATCGGCTAGTATTTAATAAAAGACATTTAAAATCAAGCGAGGTTTTTAAATTGTTACACTTATTTAACTTGTTCATCTACCTTATAATTTAAGTTCTTTCAAATGACCGTCAAAACTAAACTGTATTTTTTTTATATTTCATTGCATTTTGGTAAAGATTATTGCACATTGGTGCGTATGAGCGTAAATATTACGCTTTAACTTGCACAACGCGCATACTACGCAGTGGAGTGATAGGTATGGGGAATTTTCTAGGTATTTCCCTTAACCAGATCGCAATATCACATTGTTTGCTACCATTTCTAGAATATATTACTTACATAAATAACTGAATAGTATACAACGAGTGATAAGAGCATTTGAAGTTCGCTACTCGACCTTTGAATATGAATCACCGCCCAGTTCCGCTGACATCGGTGATTATTCAAGAGATGAACAAAGGACGTTCGCAATTAGTTGGATGAGTTTATATCTGATATAATATTAGATGCAATACGTTTGCCGCTTTTATGTGAGAAATTAGCACTAGCACACGGCTCTCCAGACGGTAATAGATAACAAGGGCCTACAGACACCATAGAATTTACAGGTGCGTAGCTGTCCCGTGGCCGGGATGTCAAGACTGTTGTGCAAGTCTACCGGCTATTCTGCCTTCCGAACCGGAACGTGACAAGTCATTATGGCGGTTGAAAAGCGCACGGCGGTGGATCCACACCCGAATATCTTCCCTTTTCAATTCAGTGGGGCGTTATCACTTTTCCACATTCAATAATAAACGACTTCCCTGAATTCAATAAAAACGTCACGGGCTTTTTTGTTTTTGAGTGGAAAGTTGTACGTAGACTTCTACTAATAAATTACATATAGTATTTAATCACGCCTGATCTGATCTGATTGAGTCTGATCACTCAACTGCCTCAGTTATTTTTGCCGCTATAAGATCAGTGTTGGCGCTGTCGTTTTCCATTAAGTGACTGTTGTCTTAACAATAAAAAGAGCCGTCTACTATTTCGTTATCTCATACCACGTCAAATTTGCTTAGTATGGCCTTCAGACAAAACACACACCTCGTCTGTATGTACGTGTAATCATAAACAAAGATACTCGCGAAATATAAAACCATGTTAAGCCATGCCCGCAGCGGATTTATAGCGGCTGATAGAAGATATTGGTTGTACTCACGTCGAGCATTCTCCCATCTGACGAATTCCCCAATAAAGGCGAGTTGCAACTTGGCAGCCAGTGCTAAATCCGCTATCTCTTTCATTTTCCTGACGTCTTCTTCACTCAAAGCTCCTTTACACTGAACATTCACCAGCACCACTGGCCTGTCGCATATCAGGAATCCTGAAATCATAAGATTTAGTTTTATTAAAGCATTTTGCCAGCGGATTAACTAGCGGTAAGAAATACCGGAAGATAACATTGAGCCCTTGAGCAAGGACTTCAAGATCTCTCCAAAAAATACCGGCTAATTAAAAGTACCCTGCAAATCAGAACACGAGAATGGCGAACATATAAGTTACTATGGCAATAATAGATGAGGTAGTATAGACAATCCAGACGATTTGTTGCAGGACTACTACCTAGTTTGACAAAGAATTTGGGCCTTGAGTTTTTGTCAGAAGGAGCTTGTCTTGAGTGGTCTAGTAGTCTAGACTGCTCGTAACAAACTTATATGTATAGTAAAAAAGATCGACTCAGATACTGGCCTATTAAAGTCAACCTGAATTCCAGGCTATTAATATCTAGTTTAGCTGGAATTAGAATATCGTTTGCTTCGCACAGATCATACAAAAGGCGCGTAAATTTACTACCGATCGGAAAGCGACCACACACTTCTGTCGAAAGAAGCTCATCAAGATTATCATTTTTACCATATTAATAGATGTATATAAATAAAAGATTAAAACATATTTATAAGAGATTGATATGAGGAGCAGTTAATCCCAAGCACTCTTATCTGCTAAACCAGAGGTTCCCAAACTTATTTCATGTAACGCCCACTTTGAAAATCAGTTGTTTTGTAGCGCCCCCCCCCCCTCGTTTTTTCTTGTCAATAACCTCAATAACATATTTGTTGCGCCTAGTTTAAAAAAAAACATTTTTTTCAAGATTTATACCGCCCCCCTCTAGGCTTCCAGCGCCCACAAGGGGGCGTTATCGCCCACTTTGGGAAAGGCTGTGCTAAACATTCAGTAACGGTATAATAATTAATACCCTTTTTCATATCATTTAATACATTTTTAAATTTATTTAATGGAAGGTCTTATATATAATCGGAAAGTTTTTATTGTAGGAACGTAGACATTGGCTCAAAAAAGAACGGCTTATTTTGTGAAGACGAGAACATGAATGTCTTCTACTCTCACTTGAACTGGGTCCATTATCGGTTAGGGTTAGATATCTAGTTACAGAGGGGTTTTGTAGCGTTATGATAAATAAAAGTCTAAATGCAACAAAGACATTTATTGATTGAGCACTTGACTCCAGGGTTCGCGCCGTTTATGAATTGGGTAAAGGCCAACATCGTTCAATTGGCGCAACTAACGCATCCACCTCAGACACATAGGCACATTCCAATTCCATTTAGGATCAAACATTTACCATTATTTAAACAAATATTCGAATAAAAGTAAGCAGAAAAAAATCTTGATGAAATATGGCGCATATATATGGCCTATACACACCAAAGATGTTAATTGCGTGATTTTGTGCGTGAGTAGTAGCGTCAACAGCCTATTGCAATACACTGCTGGACGTTGTAAGCCATAAGACGTGCTCATCACCAGTCACTACAAGGTATCCTCAGCCGGCCAGCGGGTGTATGAGTACCTCAAATCTTTATAGTCAACATCTATATATGTAAAAAAAGGAAAGTGGTGTTAGTTATACTATTTATAACTCCAGAACGGCTGAACCCATTAGGCTGAAAATTGGAAGGGAGGCAACTTAGAACCGGGAGAAGGACACAGGATACTTTCATCCTGTTTGATTGTGAGGAAACAGGAAAAAACAACATTTTAATTTTTCCCATACAAACTGAACGGGCGGAACGAAGCTCGGGGAACAGCTAGTTTAGGATAATTTCTTCGCGAGAAAATCTTTCGTTCCCATCACTTACCACGAAAAGTCACTCAAGCCACTTAAACGTGTGTAGTAAATAGCCAAACCCAGTAAGTCTTTCATATATAAAGAATAAAATATTTTAAAAGTTACAAAAAGGACACGATAACTAGAGTTCATAGTTCCTGATAAAGGAATGAAAAGAGGATGTAAGAGTTACGCGAATGGCAACAATTCGACTAGTAGTATATGACTGACTAAACACATGAAAAACCAGAGTATTTATGCTATGTTATTGCATATTGTTATTTATTGCAATTCAGCAGTATGCGTACGTAGTGTAAGTTTTGAATGACAGTTTAACATACATCTAAATGCATACATCTAATAAATATTAACAATACATTAATAATAAATTATTGTAAAATGAAATATTTTTTATAATTTATATAATTTGGCGATAAGACCGCCTTTATGTATCACTAAGTTTTTAAGTTTTTAAAAGATATCTTCACACCCGAAGCAGTAGGCAGAGCGACAAACAGGGCACGGGCAGCTATTCTATTTTAGTGTAACAGGTAATATCTCCATCAAACCAATTTTGACTTTTTTAATTAAGTATACATTTTACAATAACACAACTGTTTTTATATAATATTGGATAGCAAACAAGCAGACGGATTTCTTGACGGTAGGAAATTCTAGAGACGCCATTATGGTCTCCCCGGGTACCTACATCCATCCACATTCGCATTGTATATCTGCTTTGTCAATATTTCTTCCGTCATTCTTTCTACAAGTCCGAACCAGCGGTTATAATTGAATTATTTATTAACAAGATGGTGTATGTAGGTATACGTATTATATAAAACTAGTCTACGTAGGCAATTTTCAACGTCTTCGCGAAATTACTTTTAACTTCAATATTAAACATCTCGATACGATTTTGATGTAACATAGCTCAAAATTAGGTTAGCAAATAAAGTAATTTTGATAAGTATCACTCGTACGTAATTAGTTCAGTATTTTTCTTTTGTTCTCGTAACAAACATATCAAATAATCAAAAAAAGTTTTAGGCTAAAAATCAGCAAAACAAGCCCACAACATTTGTTTGACAACACGTAAAAAATCTATCCTACTTATTTTTACTGGAACGTGTCCAATAGACACAAACATTTTCCTTATTTTAAAACATATATACATAATATAAAATAATTATCATTGTCAGAATTTTAATATTTATCTATTTTTAATTTTAAGCGTCAACAATAAACAAGTCTTTAATAAGCATATAAATGAGATTTACATTTTACTTTGTTTACGTGAGATTAAAGTTTTGAATTAGTTGGAATGATTATCCACTGAAAAAAATATATTTACATTTTTGTTGGTTATTATCCAGCTTATTTTATGTCAAAAAATAACAAATATACAAGCGAGTTTCCAGGTGGTAAGAGACAACCATGGCATACAGTTACCATGGACATTACTGGTGGATGACCCGGATCTTAGATCGATGTTCAATCTACCGGCAACCCTACGCTCTCGCAAGTGCCACGTCAAAAACAAGCAGACATTATCATGGCAGGCATAAGTGAAGCGGTGGTACCAACCAGACGAGCTGCTGCACAGCACTCGACCATTATGCTTATTATGCTTTTGCTGTCTCTTTACTAAGTTAGAGATTGAAATGTTATGGCCTTATCTTTAAGACATACTTAGATCAAATAAAGCAGCTACAAACTAGGATAATTAAGTATTTAGTAAATAGAAAAACCAAAGAAAAATGTAAACATGATTATGACAGATTATTCTCAATTTGTAAAATTCTTCCTGTTCACTATAAAGTTCAATATTTAAACATAATAGAAGACTATTACATCGAAAACCACAAGATACAAAAAATATATAACAATAATATTAGAATCTCCAAAAACAAAAGAATGCTTGAACACACTGCCAGAAATTACTATGGACAAAGAACAATCGAGTATATAACTCCCAAATTATGTAATAAATATCCCTTTCTCCTCGAGGACAACAAATTAAAGATAGGCTACTTAAAAGTAAAAATTAAAAAACATATTCCCAAAAAATTTTAGAAAATATGTAAGCTCCACGATATAATATATCTACACTAATATTATAAAGAGGAAAGGTTTGATTTTTTGTTTGTTTGTTTGTTTGAAATGAACAGGCTCCAAAGCTACTGGACCGATTTTAAAAATGCTCTCACCTTTAGAATACTTCATTATCCCTGAGTGACATAGGCTTTGTTTCATCAAAATCGATCCAGTAGAAGCCAAGTTAGTAAATTTAAAACATAGAGACTGCAATTAATATTAATTGTAATTGTAAGCAAAGCACTTTAAAAGCAAATTTAATAATAATAATGTATGTATATGAGTATGTATATGAGCGCATCGCCAACAAACTGCTTCACAGTTTGGCGAAACTTCTATTTAGATGTAAGTTTTTCAGAAGAAAATAAATTAAAAAATATATATAGTTATGACTGATTGCAATACAGACATAGTTAAAGGACGGGGTCAATCGTTAGCTGTTTTCAAATCCGATCACACAAGTATTATCTTGTAGGAGAGCGAGTAAAATTTAAAACGCGAGCGAAGCCACGAGTTTCAGCCAGTCCTACTAAAATATATTAACTTCCCATATTTTGGAAACATAGCTACAATAAACATTTCTATTTATTTATACAACGACGTCTGGTATGTTCAAATAATTTAAACTTATATAAACATTATACATGTATTATTCAACCACAATTTATGTGCAAGTCAACCGCGCATAATACATACATTTACAATACCTATATATCATTACAAAACATTTTTGTTTCAACTAACATTAAAATTAATTAATTCAATCTCATTCCGATTTTTATAATTTTTGTTTGAAGAAACTTAAGACACGGTTAAGTCATTTATACATTACACTGCTTGAGATGAATGACAGAAGACAATTGAAAAAGAATTGTTTTCCTCGTTGGCTGAGCGGTCAGTTTAGGTATACGTCTACGTTACTCATTAGCCACGTGGAGCTCGATGGGGAGAGGGGAGGAATAAAGTATAATAAACATCATATAATAATGAAATATAATGGAATAATAGGAAAATTAATCTTTTTTCCACACAGACTGGCAGTAGCTATCAATGTCGAGCGGTACTAATTTCGCAGGGTTGGCTAGTAAAAATGTATCTAGGTTTAGCTCTGTGTAATTCTCAAACCTAGCCAGTCAAGTCAAGAGCAAAAATCGCAAAGCAAACTCCACGGCAACCAGGTCTACCATAGACCGAGTATCGTCTTCACGCCCATATCACCAAATTGGTAGACAGAGGCACAACCAGGGCACCCACGACTAGCCGAAAACACTAAGTCCCACAATGTGATAGGAGGCAAGCCTATCGCCAAGCGGGCACACATCCAATCCCGAGCAACTTTTTTTTTAGATACGGACGCATAGAATAATCATTACCGAATAGCCAGTGACAGTTTTTCTATTTGACCACTTTCGTAACCTACAGATCTCGTTGATGAATTACAATATTAATAAATACATACACATTAATACATATTATTGCTATGAATTTGTTTCATTGGCTAAAACGTTAAAAACAAGAAATCGTGTGATTTTTTTTAAGATAAAGAACAAACGAAAACAATTAATTTTCTAGGAGTACAATTGCTTTTTTTGTGAAATTTCATTACAATTTTGGATTATGCATTTTTTTTTCAAAATCCTTAGATCTACAAATTAAAAAGTAAAGAACAAAAATTCATTTTACGCCCAGTTCCTATAATCAACAAACCCTAGTCCGTAAGTATAATCTTTAGTAGTTTGCTTCAAGGTGACGGAGCGCTACTCATAGTTCTATAAAATGTTCAGAGAAAGCTACAGGCGACGTGTGACCGTAGTTAAGTATTTTACAGGTCGTGCAAAAAAATAAGCGAAGGTCGTGTAAGCGAAACGAGTCGTTTCTTAAATATAGGAACCGGGTATTAGACAAAAGTTACGGCCTCGTTTAAGACGAAGTATACAGGTTCGGTCTACGTCTCCCTTTTTAAACTTTTTTATATCCTTCTTTCGTTCTTTTTTTCTCCGTTTTGGTCCGGGTCCTTATTTTATAATGGACCATCTGTCTCCCTCCCAGGCAGCTCGTAATAGGTGAGCATAGGTTACTTTGGCAATTACCATTCGTAGATCATTGCGCATCAACTAACACCTTATTCCTACCACCACAATGACAGTGCCACGATCCGGTCTGGAACGTATAGCCGGTAGATTCGCACAATAGGACTAACACCCTGGCCAGACAACAACGCACCTACAAAATCTATGGTGTCTATCGACCACGATTGTCTGTCAGCACCTACAACATCTATGGTGTCTATCGACCACGATTGCATATCAGCATCATTAAAGTCGTGTCCATTTTCCATGTGTGATGCCATAAAAGACAAGTAATTAAAAAAAAAATGCAATTTCACGTCTAGAATGGGAAAAGTGCAAAAATAAAACACCCTAGAAATTTCGTGAAAACCCTATCATTTCCAAATCCCTTCCAACACAAATAGAATAATGACAAGTGACATTGACTCTGTACATTCCATAGCAACCTTCCTGCTTCCTGTAAATAAATTGGCTCGAATAAACATAGCAACAGTTATTTTCACCCACTTTGTTCCCAATGTCGTTGACACTCTGCCCTTGCTGGCAGATTGCCCTTATGACTTTCACAATAAGGGCTATTATCGCAGTTACAACGTTCCAACTATTTGTACACAATTTCATTTGCTATATGCATACTTATTAATTCAATGCATACATAATTTGTTGTCTCTTTTTAATCCATGTCCTCTGGTGATGTCTCATTTAGACATTATTAAAACATAACATTTATTGTGTTTTCCCCAGTATCCGAAGAAACATATTACTTTCGTGAAAAATACGAGTTAGATATAAAAAGTATATTCACGCACATATTCCCAAATAAGTAGGCAGAGGCACAACTAGGGCACCCACAACTAGCCGATGACACTAAATCCCACAAAGTTATAGGTGGCCAGCCTATCGCCAACCGGGTAGATATCCAATCCCGGACAACATTATTTTGTTAGAAATTTTTATATTTATTTATTTATTATTTTGTTAGAAAATTTTAAATATTAATTTTCCATTTGTTGGACCTGGGGATTGAACCCGGGACTTCAAGATATCAAGTCCGACGGCGCGGCGGGCCGCTAGACTTACCTCTGTGGGCAATTATATATACTTAGAGAGAGTTAGGCTATGGACACCAAAGTAGCTTTTTTTATGTGAGAGGGCTAGCGAACAAGCAAACGGGTGTCTTGAATGCCAGCGTCAACCTTGGTGTATAGATACCATAGGTGTTATAGGTGCGTCGTTGTCCAGTGGCCGGGATGTGAAATCAGAAAAAAATGTGTAAAAGTTGGTAAATATTAGTCGTCAACTTTTTGCCTGTTTGATTTTAAACCTCTTGCTAGACTAAATTTGCCATATTCCCTAACTTTTACACCGGAATACAACACCGGCGAGTATTGATGAAATAGCGATAGATGTGGAAATTGGGTTAGAACCAATTCAGCGGAGTCATCATCTCGGTCATATTATGCAGACAGACGTTCGCCTCTTACTAGCTGATATTTAAGCAATCACTAGACAAGGATACATCCTTACTTTCTTATCTTTACTTTACTTAAAATGATTCTGGGATTAACAAATTTTGTTATGAAGGTTGTTTATCTATAAGCGGGAATTGAACCCGTGACCCGCATTACGAGGTTATAGAATTGGCGTTAATCCAACACAATATGTCTATTGAATATTTTTTAGACGTAAGCATGTTAGTTGCTATCGGTAACAAATATGTGGATGAGCACGAATTGGACCAATTAAGTTGGTCTTTCCGACGACTAGTGATACGCTCATTGTGTACAATTAATAGTTATGCTGATAGAGTCTTTGCTTTTAACCGACCCTGAAAAAAGGGGTCATCAATTTAATTGATGCTCATTTTATGTACATATTATTAGTACAAACAAAATACATACAAGCACATAAAAGTGTTTCAAGATCTCGACCATATGATAGCTACGCACCAGTAACATCTGCAGTGGCTTTAGGTGTCGTACAGGAAAGATTTCCACTTGTCTTGTATCTTATAATACACGAAAATGCAATAACTTCTTCCCATTGCAAGAAACTCCTGCTTTATAAATCAAAAATAGAAAATCGTCTCTTAGTTTTTGGCAATAACGTGTACATCTGCCAGTACTCCATTTAATTGATTTTATATCAAGATATTACCGATGCAATAAAATCGAACTTAAATCATAATATTAATACGAAAACTAAACTTTTTGGACCCCTTTTTACGGAAAATGCGCGGACGGAGGAATATGAAATTGGCACACTTATAAATTATATGTAGGAAAAGCGCAGAACGCTAATATTTTTCAATAATATTACTTATAAAGTGCATTAAATAAAAAATAAAATATTACATATGGCGGTGTACCGTGCATTTGAAACTAAGTAGTTGGTCTTGATAAATGAAGATGGCGTTCTTATCAAAAATAATTTATATTG
>NJDC01000242.1:115834-138111 GCA_002245475.1 Calephelis virginiensis | reverse complement strand
ACTCACCGCTTCTACATCTGAAGCTGAAAGTAAACAAAACATTTATGCACTGTCAATACCTGAATTAGATGAGCATGTTGATCTACAAAATCTACAAAAACCTATCGTATATGTTAGTGGCTATCTAGCATCAAACTTACTATAAGGTGTAGACTGTATTGATTGCAAAAAATCATTTACTAATGAAAACCCAAGTAGTGATATTTATAATTATATAAGTTCGAGATAATGGTGGCATGACAAAAAAACGTTAACATATCCCAATATAATATAAAACCAAATTTATAAGCAGTAACACTCGTATTTTTGAATATTAATTTTATTTTTTATTTACACAATATAAATTTTCCCCGTGTTGGTCCGGGCTCCTTTGTAGAATAGACCATCTGCCTTCCTTGCCAGGCAGCTCGTAAAAGGTGAGCATAGGCTCACCGTCATTAACACCGTGAAGGTGGTAGAGTTTAGCAGCGACTCGCCCGGATTGGTACCACCGCCTTACCTATTCCTGCCGCCATAACGTCATGACGTGTTCCGGTTCGGAGTGTATGGTAGCCGGTAAACTTACTTTTGCTCGAGGTCTAACATCCCGACCTCAGGTTGGCAACGCACCATTACCACCTTTAGGCGGCGTGAATTTCTTAACATCAGGAAATCCGTCTGCTTGTTTGCCTTCCAATGTCATAAGAAATAATATATATAACGACCTCGGAATAACCCGTGCGAATAAACTGTGAACCTCGTGCTATGACGTCCTCTATCATTACCTTTTTTCCTTTATTATTTTTATGTTATTAATGAATAATATAATGAAAAAAATTATGTTGATTAAATACCTTTTTGATAACGGTAACAAAGATAACTACTTAGTGCTTGCGGGGAATGCGGAGCGCCGCAGGCGCTCGTTTAAGTCTTTTTTTGTGTTACAAAATACACTTTTCTTGGCAAAAGACAGCAAGACTCGCCTGATGATAAGAGATAGCCTCAGCGTAAGGACACCATTCTATGTTGGTGACTTCTTCGCTAAGGGAGGGCGTTATTAGGCCACTTGTGCAAGTCTACCAGTTGCCCTAACCTCTGGACTGGAGTATGATACTGTCACTATGGCAGCAGGAATAGGTAAAACGGTGAATCCCTATCCGGCCAAGTTGCTGCAGTGTAGTCTACCACCAGTGGTCTTATTGGTGATGACCCGTTTTACCTTTGCTCGTCTCTTACGGTCTGCCAAGCAAGACGGCCGATGATTTGTTCTACACAGAGGACTCGGACGAATATGGCGAAAAATATAATAGGTAAATACTAAGTTTTTTCTTACTTTAGGGTTAGATCAATTTGTGTAATTTGTCCGTACCCCAGAGCTATTTTTTAAATTTAAAAAATATGTAATTGATAACTTGCACGCAATAGGTGAAACAGACGCATTTGAACACTTCAACAGATTGAAGGACGAAGGGTTTACATAATTTTCCACTTAGTTGATTGCAAAAAATCGAATTTGAGTTCAATAATTATTACTTAATGTCGTCTAATTACACCAAAAACTCAATATCTTCCTTGATTCCCATTCGATTCCATCAGCAGCAGATTCGATATAACGTTATCTTTTTTCGAGCTCCGTTAAAAGTAGCTAATAAATTTAGGATAGAAGTATCAAACAAGTTTTGGTTTTTCATTCTTCGAATTTCAACATAAATTTATTTTTTTAAAAAAAAACGGTATTGTAGGACAGCACAACAAAATAAACGCAGGTATCATTATTTCGTCCCTTAGCTTACAACACCGCTCAAGTCGAAAATTATCAGTTGTCACATTTTCATGCCATTGGATAGAGCTGCTCATTGCGCGTCTAACCATTGGTGACAAGACTTCAGCCAATCGGTAGCCGTAATTTGGAAAGTAGTGACAGCGCACATGTCGGTAGGCCTCTTAACACCGCACAAGTCGTTAATCTGTCATACATTTTTCGTAAAATTGCTTTGGACTCCGTGATTCTTAAATTTTTAAGTGTGTTTCATCTCCGTAAGTTCCATGAAAGAAGTTTTAATAAAAAATAAGAGGTAAGCTATATAATGAAGTAATAATGTTTATTGACTTAAGTGATAATTTAAAAATGAATGATAATAAAGTATGTCCATTTACTTATGCAGTGTTCATTAACTTTCTTTTTTTAACTTAGGCGGTGTTTCAAAATTTAAGTACACTATGGACGGAGAAGAAATTGAATCCTAGAGTTATCTGAGTTCATTTGATGAATTATTATGTGCACAGTTACTAGAAGCAGGACTGATGTCAAAGCATACACGGTGTAAACAAAGTAACAAAGAAGATAAAAACAGAATTTCAAAGGTTTGTTTTGAGGTCTACATCTGTTATTTTGTTATTAAGATTTTTAATACTATAATTCCTATTTCTTTAGTGTTGAATCATTAAAACATAGTACTTCTGATATCAAGGCATGCAATTGTCTTCATAAATACGAAATTGTTGCAACGTAAATAAACTAAAAAAAACTCGCCGTCCATGAAAAGTATGAAGTAACAATCAAGTTATAGACAAAGTTGGTAATAACTTCTTTGATCTGCAACAGGAACCATTTAAATACCGAGTATCCCTAGTCTTCTGTATTAAATTTGGCCAATATTCCGGTAGAAAATGAGAACATTGTGCAAGACCCAGGAAATATCTTCTCTAATAAAAATAATATCAAATCTTTGTCTACTTCTAACCAAGATATTTTGGAAACGAATACTCAAACCCCAATTTCTGAGAGATTCAATTACAATGAAAACAATACTCAAAGCACAGATAAAAACAGTAAAGCAATAAGCACCAACCCAGTGCTTCTGCTATTTCATCATGTTCTTCAAAATTGGTCATACTTACTGATGTTCCATATCATGGTGGTAAAACCATCGTCAATCTTCAAAACTCAGAGCATGTGATAAAATAAACGAACAACAGCGGCAGCATTTGCTTAAAAAAATTGGAGAAACATGAACTGGGAGCAGCGAAGATAATTTATAACTTCTCATGTTAATAAAGCACCAAAAAAAAAATCCTGAATAATCCAGAAGAACTGATAGTCGAACTTACGTTTGGACGATTAGTCAAAAAGTTTGTAAAAAAATGTTTTTTACAAGAGTGGCCTTGTTATTAAAGTTTGGTTTATCAGCCATGTCTCCTGATTTATCATCTTCAACCAGTAATCGTTAAAATCCAAAAAACTGAACACCGCAAATATCTTGAAATTTTTTTAGCAGGTCTTCCAAAGATGCCATCGCATTACTGTTGTGGTGAAACGTCACGAAAATATTTAGAATCAATTTTCCCAAACATGACACAGCTCTATCATACATGCAAAGACAATTGTGAGTTAAAAGGTAGAGAATTCCTTGGCCGTAAATTATTTGGTAAATTGTTTTTGAAACTCAATCTGAGCCTATTCCGCCATAGGTTAGAATAGTGTGATGTTAGTTGCAGTTATAAAACTAGAAATGTTGCAGATGAAGAATTCGCTTAGCATGTTTTAAAGAAAGATCTAGCTAGGGAAGGTAAAGAAACTGACAAAAGTATTGAACAGTCTGCAGCTTGTCACGTATTCACACAAGATGTTGAATCGGTATGATTGGCCTCATATTTGCAAGCCATAGAAAACCAATTACAAAGCTGAAGTATGAAGATGTCAGGACCTAAAAAAGGGTATTACCATCTGGTTGCCACTCTTTATATGATAGTTTTCCGCACAGCATTTGCAAAAGACTGCAAATAAGTATTAGACTAGAAATTTCCAATATTTTGGTTTGTTTGTTATATATTGCAACTATTTTATCTTGTTTCGTTGGAGCTTATTAAAAACTATGTTTGAAATATTTTTAAAAACTGCACTTACGCTCTAAACTAAAGGTTCGTGTGTAACCAAATAAGTTTAAGAAATCGATCTAAACAATTCGATTTTTAAGATTTAGATTGTCTCTTCTTGTATATATACTATAACGATTGTCATTTAATTTTAATATTATACTTTCTGAAAAAACTCCTTCTTTTTAATTCATCTTTAATATCTTATTTCCTAAAAATTCCTTCTACAACACCGCTTTAATCAAATAAAATGTCGGTCAATACAGCTCAAGTCATAAAATACAAGTAAAAATAAAGTAAATCGTCAAAACAAGCACAACTCATTATTTTTTAATAGCTTACTAAAGTATTAGTAAATAACAACTGAAAATACTCCAACATTTTTTTATAATAGACAGTTTTTGTCATCTCCTGTAAAGTTGATAAAAATTACTTAAGCGATGTTGTTAGCTAAGGGACGATTTGTAAAATTGACATTTCTATTTGTCAATTATTTGGTTCCCTTTGGTTCGGAATTCCGAAGACGATCTATGTCATATGTGACGACCTATTCCGATTCTTTGAAATCTTTATTCTATAATGAGTGATTTATTAGAAATTGATGGAAGTGTTTTAGAAGGGGTAAGCATTAAACAGGGATATAAAAAAAATGTTTACTTTTTTTTATGTTTATTTTTTGATATGATAAGTATAGGTTTATTTGATTGCAGGGTGGTCAGATACTGCGGATATCTATTTCTCTGAGCGCTATTCTTGGTGTTCCTGTGAGGGTTACCAATATTCGTGCTGGCCGCACTAAGCCGGGCTTAGCTGCGCAACATCTTAAAGGTATTATTTGTATCACGAATAGCCCGTCCCAGCTTCGTATTGGTGGACAAACTTTTATCTTATTCAATAATATAAAATGAATCGCTAAATGTGTTGGTAAGCTCATAACTTCCGAATGACTGGACTAATTTGGCTAGTTCTTTTTTTAATGTTGTAATTATTATCAGGAGAAGGTTCTTGTGAAGAGAAAAACCTTGAAAGTTGCAGGGAAAAAGGGTGAAATAATAATTCATTATTTCCCATACTAAATGAGCGGAAGAAGTTAGCCGGGGCAGCTAGTTATACATATAAATCTTACTCTTGAATCACTCGTAAAAAACTGCATCAGAATCCGTTGTATAGTTTTAAAGATCAGACACAGGACAGTAAACTTTTTTTATACTATGTAGTGATAAATAATTTTTTTATACTAACCATGCATTGAAACAGTGGAAAATCTTATTTTTACTTAAATCTTGTTTAAAATTTAATCTAATTTTTCTATGAAAGTTTTTTTCTACTTGGTAAGTTCATTAATTTAAACATGCATCAATAGACTAACATTTCAGATCCCTAAAAAACAGATGCTTTTAACTTAAAATTTGAACATGTAAAATCATCAAAAATTTTACAAAATTCAATCTTCTGGCAACATGTGATTCTTTGGGACAACTTAGAAAATAACATAAACTTAGTGATTTATCTTCAGTACCATAAGTGGTATAAAAATAAATATTTTGCTCATCACTTGGGTATATTTAGTGAAAATATGTTTTTTCTTACACTTTCTTAAGCTATGCCATAACTTTATAGGTATTAGAAAAATATGTTTGACAAATGCCAGAACGCCCTGCACAGTGTCATGGCCTCCATGCTTTTAAGCTGATTGATTTTGCATCTTATACTCTGAATTGTACTAAATTATGGCACAAAAATAGGTTTTGTGACACCAGAGTTGGCTACAAAGAAGATGAAGTTACAGCAAAATGTAAAACAAAAGAAAAAACAGGAGAATCTGTTAGTTTTCTACTTTAATTTCATTTTGATTGAGTGATATTCTAGTGACTTGGTGATACATACCATCCAAAAACAGGGATAGACTTGATGCACTTGATTGGCAGTTGTGGTATTTACGTTATGCTTTGTATTGCTTTCCATGGTGTTTGTTGTTTATATTGTAGTTGCTACTTTCAGGTATTCAAAAGCGAAGCGAAGTGTGGAAAAATACTTATCATTTCACATTTTCATTGTTTATTTAATTATTTGTCGTTTCACACCTTACATTATACATATTGCTGGTAACTCTGATGCTATGTTCTTGCCTTAAAATTGTTTTGTATACTAATTACTATGTTGTTACCCATTGACTGTATTGTGTATGTTTGTTCTTAATACACAAAAATGTTTACCTTTAATGTTTATTGTATGCTAGTTATGAATATAATTTAACAAGCTAATGCTTGCTGTTTCGTCCGCATAGAATTTTTAAATGCATTGTTTTTTTAACGCATTTCAACCTTTTGGGTGTGGAATTCCCAAAATACCTTCCTAAGTACACCTCTACGCACTAAGACAAACATACCCTCCAAATTTTTCTACATGCAAGTCTCTACAGCCAGCGGTTTAGACTGTAGGCTGTCTATAAGTCACGTTAGTCAGTACAAAGATTCTTATAGCATTAGTTAATTTCAATAATTTCCATGTAAAAATTTCCATGTTGGTTATTAGCCAGTTTAGTGGTCTGTTTAAGTCTGTTTAAGAAGTGGAGGCACTGGCGAAAGTTCGTCGCCTAATCTACATGGAGCTATGACATCTTTTTAAAATCTACCGTCATTTGTTAGTATGTGTCATATTGATCTATTCACTATTGTGTGCAGTTTCATTCCGATACTGCACAATATAAATTTTCTGTGATTATTTGTTTGAAGCAATCTGACGCAATTTTCAATAATGGAGAAAATTGAACACCCTGCAGTCATTAAGTACCTCAATAAAAAAGGCCTATCACCAAAAGATATCCATCAAGATATGGTGAGCACTTTGGAGGAGTCTGCTCCATCGTATTCCAGTGTCAAGAAGTGAGTAGCTGAGTTTAAGCGCAGTCATAAGAGCATTAAATATTTGACCATTGGTAAGATAGCTGAGATAACAAACATTAGTTATGGCCGGGTGCAACACATAATAACGAAAGAATTGGGGTTCCATAAGGTTTCTGCTCGCTGGGTCCCGAGGTTGCTTTCAGCTGAACAAAAACGAGTTCGATACACAATTTCGCGAGACTGTTTGGAACTTTTTGAGACTGATCCCGATGACTTTTTGTCTAGATTTGTTACCATGGATGAAAGCTGGGTTCACCACCATACTCCTGAAGCAACAAAGCAACAATCCAAACAGTGGGAAAGATCAGACTCTCCTACACCAAAAAAGGCTAAGGTCGTTTTGTCGACAAACGAAAAGTGAAACTATAAATTGTGGCTACGAATTTCTGCCTCACCCACCTTATTCGCCGGATTTTCATTCATTCGGATTATCATTTATTTCCAAATTTAAAAAAAAACACTTGGGTGGCTCGAAATTTTCCACCAAAGATGAGGTGATAGTCGCAGTAAACGACTATTTCGCCGACCTTCCGAAATCTTCTTTTTTTCGAGGGGATAAACAAGTTGCAAGTCAGGTGGAAGAAGTGTGTTGAGCTAGATGGAGACTATGTCGAAAAATAAAAATAAATTTAGACCCACTTTTCTTTCATTTTCTTGGTCGGGCTTAGAACTTTTGGATCCACCCTCGTAGAATATAATGACCTCAAAAGTTAAATTAAAAGTGAAATATTATCTATATAATCTTTTTTTTTTATACATGACATCAAATATTCAAAATTCTCAATCATTATCTTTAGTTAGATTGTTTATATCTTTTCAGTAATGATAAAAACACAACCAAATGAATTCCTAGTGGTAAGAAATATACTGTAACTATAGATTTTAAATATGTGAATGATGAGCATACTAGGCAAGGGCCAAACTGAGGTAGATAGGTCTGCGAAACCGGCGTGTTTGTATGAAAAGGGTAATAAATGTGAAGGAAACCAGAGAGGTTTGTCGGGTTCGTGAGGTCTGGCACTCGATACTCTTTGCCTACTCCGTACGGGATTTGGCATGAATGATGTACGTATGACGTGACGTATGTATGTATGAGGTAGAAAGGTGTGTGAAGCTTCTAGCAAAATTGTTTTATTGGATGAAGATAGCACACAACTATAATAAGTTTAGTTGGTTCTCAACATTACTACCACCATTGGCTGATTCATAACTGAATAATGTAATTTTAAATACTCGTAATAAATTAATTATTTCCACTATGTCCATGTCCCAAAATTCATTTATAAACTGGCATCAAAAGGTGATTGTGATTGAAAAAAGTTTTTTGTTTTCTATTTATAGGTAAAAAACGGAAATTGTATTTGAAACGATGTCGATTAAGTTTTCGCATATCAAAATCCTACTCAAAATCTTAAGTTCGCATCTTTTTCCATCAAAACATTTAAATTGTAAAATATAATATTTCCATCCAGGTATCCAACTAGTAGCCGATATGTGTCAAGCTAGGCTTAAGGGCGCGGAAATTGGTTCAACAGAAATAGAATTTATACCAGGGAAATTGAAAGGAGGTCACTACGTAGCTGACACAAAAACTGCTGGGTAAGTTGCTAGCATTTACAAACTAAAAAGATTTGTTTGGTCCATCACAAGTGTTACAGGTATGTAACCTATACCTGTAACAATTTAAGTTAAAAAAAACTAACATAGAGCATACATATTTCTCTAACGACCCGGCTCAGCTTCCCTCGGGTAAGAGAACTTATCTATACTAACTAATAGCAAAAAGGAAAGATTTGATGGTTTGTTGGTTTGTATTGAATCAGTGCTGTAGTTTCGGAACTACTGAAATTTGAAAAACATAGACTACGTAATTTCTATGAAAAATTAGAAATTTGTCCAACTGTGCGAAGTCGGGACGGGGAAGTATCGTATCAAAGCGCGGGGTAAGGCGTGTGTAGAGCAGAACGAATTTCAAGGTATTGGCGGCGACATGTGCGAAGAAATGGTGTCGCGTTCCCGCCTACACAAGTCTAAAAATGTGATCTGAGATGAGCAAAGTGATTATACGACATTACGCGATTTCCGACACTTGAAATATTTCTGCGAAACGGTTTCGTTAAATTGTGTAATATTTATTGTTTATAACTCGTGCACTTGGGTGCTTTCTTTTATGTAACATAGTGATTACAGTTTTATATTTACTGTGAACAGAGGATCCTACACTACCCACAATGAAAAGATCTTGATAAAGACACTTAGTGGGCTTATACATTGTCGGTATGAGGAACAATTAAACCCACCACTCTTAACAGACAAATGTTCAGCAACAGTATTAAGAGAGTATATATTATGTTCTGTAGTATTTTTTATATAACTTAACCTTTTTTATATAATTTCAATTTAATATATTTTTTAACATGCAACAAATGATTATAAACATTCTAGATCAATAAGTTTGTTACTCCAAGTGGCTCTCCCCTGTGCCCTGCTAGCTGATTCTAATGTGACGTTTGACTTAAGAGGCGGTACCAACGCCGACATGGCTCCACAGATTGATTACATGGATATTGTATTCAGAAATGCCTTGAGGAAGTTTGGTGCAGATTTCTCCATGAACATACTTCGACGGGGGTAAGTTTAAGATAAGACCACAATATTAATTTATTATTTATTTTTATTATATATACCTAACACATAAACTAGTCCCTATGATGTTGGTTGCTTCTACTTAATTCTACTCCGAGTACATAATGTCGACAACTACCTTGATGCTATGCTCCATCAAAAAAACTAGTGATCCATGTACATCATTTCCCAGGAAGAACGTACGAAGGAAGCTTCGATAGAAGCGTCTTGTGCCACACCCGATCAAAAGCTTTGGCTATGTCCAAATTGACAGCTAATGCTTCTCCTTTGCTTTCGACTGCTTGCATATAGGGCAGTTTGTTATGGATTCCATAACTTTGGAAAACAAGGAAGCTATAGGCTATGGGCCGATAATTGGACGGATCCGAACGGTTACCTTTTTTAGGGATCGGGTGTACTAAAGCGGTCTTTCATGAACTCGGTACAATGCCTGATGAATAGGAGAGGAGGAAGAGTCGTGTTAAAACAGGTGCAAGCTCAGGAGCACACACTTTGAGAACAATCGGAGGGATACCATCGGGCCTACTCGACTTGTTGACGTCCAATGAAATAAGTTTTCTACTTATACTAGTCCCTAGGATGTTGGTTGCTTCTACTTAGGGGATTGATGCCACCCCCACCTCAACATGTTGGTTCTTTGAGGTGGAAATCTTTTTATTTCCAACATTGGTATAAATAAATAGATATTCTTTGATAGTGTGGCCAGTTTACAGGTTTTTATAACTGCTACAAAAAAGGTTTTATAAATTTTTCCAAAAAAATGCATACCTACTTTTTGGGTTATTTTCTGTTGAAACTTTTAATTTTGATTTTAGCTAACAACAAAACAACTTTCGCTAAGCTACACCTTTGAGTTGGGTCTTAAGCCACCACCCATATTTTTTTTATTTGATTTTTTTTATAGGTATGCCATATTTGGGTCTTACCAATATTTTTTTTAAAAATAGGGACAGTAGGTTCTTGTTATTCTGGAGAGTCAAAATTTTCGCACTTTATGTCAAAAGCCTGGTCTCACAGTTGACGGAGAAAAATAACTTCGTGGTTCCAAATTCATTATCCTCAGCCCATTTTAAAGCACCGCTTGAAGCTCCTACTGCCTCTGAATTACCTACTTTTTTGGAGGCGAAAACATCAACGCTATGGTCCTCATATTGCTTAATAATTAGCTTTTTTTGTCTTTATCCTCATAGTAAGACTTAGAAAGAAAGAAAAGAAAAAATATTTATTTGCGGAATATGAGTGTTACAAAGATGTTACAAAATTATTTAAGCATTTCTACATATACTACCAACTTGTGGTGTGCAAATATTTTAATAGTTATTAATTAAATTAGTTATTTTAATTATTTACTTACTATTTAAACACTGTTTTATGCATAATTTATCCCTATCTACCGTAAACTACCATTGTTTCCAACCCTAGCCAGACAGGAGAAGAAACGGTGAAACAAACTCCTGCGCACCCAGAATTTTGTATTTAAATTAATCATATAAGAAATACGTTATTATTTATTCTTATCTGCAAGAAAATCTTTGACACATTAATAATTTTTCTCTAAAAGTAAATAGAATACCTTTTTTCGAAATCTGTTTAATGGAAGTGATTTAAGATTATCAGAATTTGGTTGTATATAGGAATAGACATGCAATACACATTATTTTTGTAAATGTTGAGTTTTTGGTTAGGCACATGTAGTTTCTCACTATTTCTAAAATCGCCTCTGTGGTCTAGCGGTTCAGTTGTTGGACTTGACTTCACGAGGTCCCGGGCTCGAATCCCGGTTTGGGCAACAAGAACAAAATTGGGTTTTTCCAATTTTCTATTAAAAAAATAATGCTCGGGATTGTAAATGTGCCCGGTTGGCGATAGGCTTGCCATCTATCACATTGTGGGACTTAGTGTCTTCGGCTAGTTGTGATGATTATGTAACTCAGTTACCAACTCAAAATAGATAAGTGTACATCAAATCGCTGTCAAATGACGTGTTTTGTATTTGCTATCTCCAGTGACCAACAGAAATACAATAGAGATAGCAAACACAAACGACGTCATTTGATGTACACTTTTACAGTTTGAGTTGACAACTGAGATACATAATCACCCCCCTGGTTGTGCCTTTGCCTACCTCTTCGGGGATATGGGCATGAAGATACTAACTTACTTTCTAAAATGAGACAAACCTAGGACTTCAGCATTTGTATGAAACAAATGATGTTTTTTTAAAAATACACATACAGCCAATATATATAAACAAGGTAAAGGCAATATTTTAAGTGACTTTAAAAGTAGCTTGCATGAATGTAACTGATTGACACTGCATAACGCTCTTATATACTTCTTCTGAACACTAAAGAGTCCAGTTAATTCTACAGAATTCCTCCAAATAGGAATAACATACTGTAAAACGGAAGAAAAATACCCGTGATAAGCTAACAGAGATGTCTTTAATCCTGACACTTCTCTAATTCTTCTCAACGCATATACAAATACTATTTTTATTGCAAAGTGAATCAATATGCGTTTTCCAGTTACAAAATGTATCGATTTTTATTCCTCGGAATTTAGTACAATCTACATTTTCAATAGTAGTATTATTTAAAATAACGTCTAACTTTTTAGTAAGTATCTCTATAATGTGCTTGAAATTCAACTGTTTTTGTCTTCGTGAGATTTATTTTTAGGTTATTTTCATTTAACCATTCTGTCACTAGTCAAAGTTTTACTTGTTTCCTCAAATAAACCATTTTTATTTTTACTCTTGATGAGAAGTGTAGTGTCAATAGCAAATAAATTGAATCGATTTATAGCATCAGGCAAATCGTTTATGTAAATTAATAAAAGTAATGGCCCTAAAACACTACCTCGTGGTACACCACAGTCGTTAAAAAGGTAATTATAATATATAATTTGAAGTATAAACTTTCTTGTGGTTTCCACTAACTTTTGATATCTCAACACATTGCTTTCTATTCTCTAATTAGCTTTTAAACCACTCTAATGAATTACCTTTAATGCCATATCTCTCAAGTTTCGTTAACAAATTTTTATGGGATACAAAATCAAACGCTTTACTCATATCTAAATATATATAGAGGATCAGCAATGTAAATGGTGCATTGTTGACTTGAGATAATGATGCAATTGATGTAACTGTGACAGCCTTCTGAGCTGGAATTTGACAGTGGTTTGGATAATAGCGTTAGGGCGGAAGGAATGGGCGAGTGGGAGGTGCGATTTCGGGTATGTTATTTCAGATCTAATACCGTGTAGAGTTCACGGTGTCAGTAACAAATCCATGTTAGCTAAGCAATTGCTCTATCCTTCCTATACCATCGCCACTGCCATAGTTAGTTATCTCATTTTAGACTTGTTCCGCATTAAAGGGTGGGACTGCTACTTAAGCATGAGGTTTTACACATCAGTCTTGGGTTGACAGCGCACTATTACCATGTTGTATACAGGCGACGTGTACAACTTACCATCAGGACTCCTCGTTAACGTTTGTCCAGCTTTAATAAGTTGTATAAAAATATTACAGATACTTTCCCAAGGGTGGTGGTCATGTTCGTGTAGAAGTGACTCCTGTGAGGTCACTGCGTGGAACTGAAATCCTGGAACGGGGTTCCGTGGTCAGCATAAAGGGGTCTAGTTTTGTGTCAGGAACATTACCCATTAAGGTAAAAAATTGCCTAGGAGTTCACAGTGTAGGTGCCATCCTATTTAGATATCTACACTCTTAATTGATTGATTTTGATAAAGTATAGTTTCGATATATTTTTTCACTGATAGCGTAGTTTGATGATCCTTAACTTTAAATAGTGAAATTTCGGTGAAGTAGGTGTATATGATAAGAAGGTAAGTGACAACCGCCGCGTATGTTATTATTGCTGTACCTGCACTGATTATTGTATGACAACTCTCTGACTTGTACCAGAAAAAAAACAACAGTGCTCCACTACCAAAACTATAACTGACTAGTGGAACTAGCACTATCACTAGGCGGTAACCACAAATACGCGCCGAGAATTGTCGGTTTTTTGAGAAGGATCAGCGATCTCCTGATTGTAAGAGACAACCGTTGCCAATAGACACCATAGATGTTACAGGTGCGTAACTGTCATGTAGTCAGGATGTTGGACCCATTGTGCAAGTCTACCGGCTATCGTATACTTTCCGAACGGGACGCTGCAAAGTTGCTTCGCTAAATAATAAAAACTATATTAAGTTTTTTTATTATTAAACAAATTTTACTAATACTTGTGGCCTTCATTTACAATTTGGTTAGGTAAACTCATACATCTATGACATCGAAAGACTTGAAATCCCAGCCAGGACGCACCATTTTTCCAACCTCTTAAGAATCCTTAAGAATGCATTTACATTTGGAGCAATTGTCAGTGCCTAATACCATATGTTGAGATTATCAACATGTTGTGTATCGCCAGATGGCGTACCAAATGGCTGATGGTGCGAAACACGAATTGTCGTCGGAGTGCAACGTCAACATACATTGTTACAAGGAGGATCGCCAGATGGCGCCGGACAATTGTTCCGGTATCATGTAAGTGTTGTTTGCACCTAACGACGAAGGTTAAAGGTTCTAATAATTTAAATGTAGAGATTTCGCCTTATGTTGTTAGTAAACGCATGTGTCCGTTAAATTATTTTCGATAATTATTACTCATTGACCAAAATAGAACTTCTTTTTTCATTTTTTTTTGTATGTTGGTGCTGGGAAGGTTAATCACGTAAGTATATAGATTATAGGTAACTAAGACTTCGTAACGTCATCAAGGCCCAATGGGCCCATCACAGATTCGCCGTTTTTGGTCAGCACAAATTAATATATCCTGGAAAAGAGAGCCACTAAGCGTGGACGATACACAGTAGCAATCAGGCAAATATAGCAAAAGAACCAAATATAGACATGAACACCCCTTCAGTACAAACTACATATATACATTCACCCAAGCCTGGAATCAAAACATACTTACTCCTCAGATGACAATAGCCCCTTCATCGTACATATTTTTTGCGCAGCAGTTCACCCACCAGCAGGGTTAACACTACGTTCTATTAAAATCGGTCAGGTTAAATATAATATGCAAGAGGTGAATATTATGCATACCTTGGGTGGATTACAATGTATACAGATGCCTCTCGGATATCTTGAGAGGGAAACGTTGTAACTGCAGTTTGGATTCCTATATACAAAGTCACACTGACTTTCAAATGAGATTATAGGGGGAGATGACTAAAAGTCATGATTTACTTGTGACACTGTGTTGGATATCAGGTCATAGTGGCATATCAGGAAATGAAGAAGCAGATATGGGGAAGCCAAAAGATCTGGCACAAAAATTGCATAATAAAATTTATAGTCGTGACCTTAATGTGTTTGGCTGGCTCTGACCTGAGCGAGTTCTAGAACCATAGTTCTATCGGTATCGTGCAGGCAGTAAACGTACTACATCAGTCGTCTGCAGGCTGCGCTTAGGACAATCTTGTACATTTCATTCTATTATCAGCTCGGTGAAGGTCGACTTAGGTTCGGATCTTAGACCATAGATAAGGCGAATCAAAAAAGTCCGGGTTTTAATGTTCAACTAATTGGGTTTCAACTGTTAGGTCTTACATAAGTGAAATAAATACCCATAGTTCGTCTAATATCCATTCCTATGCTTGCGAATCAGTTGCAAATGAGCTGATGACTATGAAAGCCTGGAAGGATCTACATAAATTATAGCTAAGGTCCGTCCCGAGCACTTCAGCTTTCAAACAAAAAAAAACATCTACTGAAGAACTACGATGATACAGACAGGCATACACACACACGTACACACCCACAGACAGACAGACACGTCACACTTATAACACCCCTCGTTTTGCGTCGGGGGTTAAAAACCGTTAATTTTTATTACGTCATCAAAGCATAAAATTCAAGTTACACCCTGAATTTCTAAGGTACGGTCCTCGAAACTCCTACAAAAATCTATTTATAAATACTGATGAAATCGCCGAACATACATAAAAATATAGAAGAATATGGAACACAATTTTATTATAACCTTCTCAAGCGTCTATTAGTCTATTATTGAACTTTTTTTAAGCCACTCTAAAAAGGAGGGGTTTTTGTATTTCTTTATCAATAGCCAACCAATTTCGAAAGAAAGAAAGAAAGGTCATGATTCGCCTTTGTGGTCTAACAGGCCCGCTTCTGACTTGATTTCTTGACTTGACTTCTTGAGGTCCCAGGTTCGATCCCCGGGTCGGTGAACTTTAAAACTAAGAAATATGTATTTTAAGTTTCCTAATAAAATAACGTTGCCCGGGATTGAGTATAGGCCCGGTTGGCGATAGGTTTTGCACCTATCACATTGTGGGACTTAGTGTCTTCGGCTAGTCGTGGGTGCCCTGGTTGTACCTCTGCCTACGTCTTCGCGGATATGGACGTGAAGATGCTTTTTTAGGTCATGATTCCCAGGTTGTCCTATATGAGTTTTATCATGATCCGACTAATAGTTTTTGAGTTATATTTAATAAACATATTTTACACGTCAAAGATGACGTCGTCAAGATAAACCAATATCAGGATGTTGATTAAATTTGTATGGATCGTTTCGGAACCATTTGCTATGTTTCGAGTTGGTTTTTGCAGTTTTAACTTTTACTACACTTTATTATACCCCTTCGATAATTTTTGCGCCTGACCCTAGCCGCGGCTTTGTTTCACTGGAGCCATAATTTGTGCGCAATAAAAGTGCAATAAACAACGTCGATTTCATCAATGATCTCGTCTAAGTAGACAAATTTTGAATATTTTCTTTGGTTTCACTGGTATCTCATCTTTTTGTAAGTACATTTTAAATAAAAAGTAATTCTTCAAATTGGTTCAGTTATTATGAAGAATTTTTTTGATTATGATTTATGAAGAATTGGTTCAGTTATTATGAAGAATTCGAGAAACATACATCCCATTAATATTATAAATGCGAAAGTTTGTAAGTATGTATGTATGGATGTTTGTTACTCTTTCACGCTCGAATGGCTGAACGGATTTGTCTGAAATTTGGAAGACAGATAGATTGTGACCTGGATTAACATATAGGCTATTTTTAATCCCGATCGCACACCGGGTTTCTGTGACAACGCGGGCGAAGCCGCAGGTAGCAGCTAGTAATTAATATAGGAGTTGAACATAATATAACGTCTTCTTTTTCAAAGATGGTAAAAATATACTAAACAATGACAAATTCAATAATTTAAAAAGTTTAGTAATTAAATATTATTACAGTTCATTATCATGTAAAATTGTAGTCTTGAATACAAAGGAATAATTCTAAATTGTGCAATAATTGCAAATTAAAATGGGTAAAGAGTTTTATCATTGTAAACTTTTTTCTGTCTTTAACTTTGTCGCGAATCGCGGTCAATTTCAGTCCCGCGGAAGAACTGTATAAATTTAACACAGGTGAAAGCGTAATCGATGGAACTAGCTATAAAAATAATATATTGCGCAGTTTGTGGTGCGAACTATCTTCGGGGTGCGTGTTGGGCAGCGACGGGTTGGGGCGGCGTGGGGTGGGTAGCGGGGACGTGGGGGCCAAGGCGGGGCAGCTGCTGCGGGGGGACATACACGGCGGATGCTGTGTCGACTCACACACACAGGTATGTCGGTCGTATAAAAAATAACTTTATTATAACCGACAGACTAACTACATAGTTATCTTCTAATATAATATTCAATATTATTAATTAACTTAGAAACTATTATATTATACACTAATTACATGTTTAGGTCAGCGCTACGAAGAGTAGAGCTGACGAAGCTAATATTGGTAGGGGTGGCACACTTAACTCGTGCGTGCGTGCGTGTATGTGTATGTATGTGTGTGTGCGTGTGTGTATGTGTGTGCGTGTGTGTATGTGTAGACTAAATGTCTGAATTTTATGAGACTGTGTTTTCTGTTATTTTATTTGTAGATTCTTGCAAATCTCTTTAAGCGATACAAAGTTCGCTGGACCAACTAGTATTTAATAAATATCCCCAACAAATCACACACACATTTTATCTACTCTCAAAGTAAGCAAATTACATTTTTATATTGTAGGTGATAGGCTACTAAACTGATTGAACCTAGAAATATTAAAATGAATATCAATATAAATAAAAAGTAGAAAGTTGAGACTATTCCAATGCTCAAGATATTTTTTGTACATTATTCAAGACAAAAAATAAGTAAAAAATCAAACGTTTCAATAAATAATGGCTATGTCTACACTTGCGCGCTCTCAATTGCGTTTGAATCTTCATTTTACGAATTAATTTTCAGTTTGTCTGGCTTTATGCACTATGTTCTCAGACGCTGGCGTTAGCTTCTAAACAATTCATAATTTTAAAGTCACACACGAAAGTCGAAAGTATTTTTTTAAATTGTCGATTTTTTTATTAACTTTGTTTTGCGCTTGCTATATTTTGCGCTTTTATTCCCACAATATTTGACATGTTCGATAATTTTCGGTAATCGTAATATTTTTATTATGTCTTCCGCCATTTTGTTTATATAAAACGCACGAAATGGCCGCCGGCGATAGACCACCTGTGCCAACGGCTTGCTGTGGTCTCCACACGGTATAGGTGTCTGTTTTTCAAGCGGGTGATATATGATGTAGATCTGTGTCCTTGCGTTCATAATGCATAGAACCAATGGAATCTTCGGTGGTCCAACAGCCAACTGACAAAGCATCATCAGTTTGAGTCAAACACAGCAAGTTCAAACTCTGTCTGAGATGAAATAAAAGTGTTGTTTCCAGGATCAGTTAATCCTATACATGTGCCTCGCCGAGGGCCGGTCTGCGGTCCGGACCGGGGAGATAACGTTACATACGAAGACTGCCATACACATTGCTGAAACTATAGCAAAGGTACTTTTGAGCTCTGTTAGTACAACTGTATGTAGAAGCAAAATTTTGCGAATGAATTTTAAACTAGATAACCGTTTACTTTGAACGAACGACAATACTTGAGTGACACACTGAGAGCTACTGAGCCATCTGTCTAGCCCTCTTCCAACAGAATAAGGATTTCAATTACTCTAGGCGAGATGCTGCGTTGCACTTTACCTGCTGATAGGATTTTATTGAAGTGAGACTTCTTTAGAATCGTTGTGATTTCAAAACGGGTGCAACGGAAAAACGACAGGAAGAGACACAAATATATATTCATCTCATTCTCTCATGTCGATTTACTGAAGTTTCACTTCTATCGTGTGTGAATCGCACATACACCTTTTTTTACCAATTACATATATCTAGTTATTAATACGTGATGCCAAAACTTTGTGTGTCAGAATGGCGGGTGTACCTCAGTGTACCTATCCTATAAATCTGTGTACATAAATAAATAAAACACTACCCACACTACCATGCATTTGACACACACAAACAAATATATTGATGATAACGATAAAAGATCACAAAAAAAAGTTTGGAAACAAAGTAGTTGGTCTTGAGAAATGAAGATGGCGTTCTTATCAACAAGATATTAAAATTGATTATTGTCGAATTTCGACCAACGGGCGACCACTAGTATAAATGAATCCGCATTTTTCATGGCCATCGCATCACACTTAAACGAATGGACCAAATTGGCTAATTCTTTTTTGTTGTTGTATGTATTTGTTACCGTTAGGATAAGGTCGATATGAACCGAAAAACCGAAAAAGTTACCAGAAAGTGGGGAAAACTGTTAGTAGCTGTTAATGTCAAGCGTTAAAAAGTTTGCCGGCTCGGTTAGTTTTTGGTAAAAATTAAATCAGAATAAAAATAGAAAACAGTCGATAGGTCAATGGAAGTTGATTAGAGATCGGCAAGTATTAATGGAGCGTTTTGAGTAACGACGGAGAAGTTTTAATGTACACCTGTATAACCTGAGAGGTAGGTATATGTACACAGTAGAACCAGGGCACCCACGACTGGCTGAAGACACTTTCAATCCCAGGCAATATTGTTTTTGTTAGAAAATTGCTAAAACACATTTTTTGCTGATCAGAGTAACGTCAGACATTTGACTTGTTTTTAAAGTATAGATACCCAAAGGGTATTTTTTCCAAAAAACCGAATTTACATACTGCTTACATTTAAGTAAACGCCTACTGCATACATTTACTGACCACCTCGTTTGAAACTAGACCGAAGATGTACGAAATTGACGAATGATATTTTATTCATAAGGTATAAAACTCACACGTGGCTGCCTGATGGCAAAAGACAACCGTGGTCTATAGGCGTCGTAAATGTAACAGGTCCTGTGGCCTGGACCTGATGTGTCTACCGGGTACACTACCCTTTGGATCGGAACTGAATGGCGACAGGAATTGGGAAGGCAGTGGATACTTACTCGGGCGAGTTGCTACACAGTACTCGTCCACCAGTGGTCTTGTTGGTAATCGCCTATATTTAAACCTGTGTGTGTGTGCCTCTTACGAGCTGCCTGGCAGAGAGGCAGATAGGCAGATAGCCTATTTTACCCAGAGGACCCACCCGGTCCAGCACGAAAAAATAACGACGGTAGTTTGAAGTTATGCCGTTTAAAATTAAAAATGCATTCCGCCTTTACATTAGTAATGCAGCAATAGTAAATTAGGAAATCTGTTTGCTTATTTGCATAGAATTTGTCATTGCTATAAAATACACTTGGAAAATTATTCTGTGTTTAATTTCAGATAAAGTTCAATATATACCCGGACAGTGGACAAAACATCATCGAGTGCACGGGAATAGGATACCTGAATAAGAATATTCCGACTTGATTAAAGACGGTATACCATATAGTACCAATGAGTAACGATACAAACATGCAAACAAATTTGTTAAATATATATGTAATACATTTTTCATTTAATTTCAAGCAAGCTAAATATATAGGAATAACGATGACCGCGGCTTTACTGACTTTTTCGCTACGTATTCGCGCAAACAGAAAAAAAGGGTTCGAAAGATAGTCCGGAGTTCTTGTTTCACGCGTAAAATGGTCATAATTTTGCATTTATATAAAAAAAATATGAAGTCCAAAAATTATTTATTATTTTTTATTTATTATTTATTCGTTCAATTTTTTTTGTTGACTTAAATGTTATGTATTAGATATAGTTTTCTCTCCATTATGAATTAATATATGTCGAAACACAATACAAAAAGATTTATATAATTTTATTATTGAAGGTTATTATGAATTTATTTTAAGTGTATATATTATATGGAAGGGGATAATTGGCCAGTAGCGCGCTCGTCGCGATCCCTGCTTGTCCCCTGGACTGCTATTCTGGTCCGTAAAATTAGTACCGTACCTCACCGACCCACCCTCTTGGGTGAGTGGCACTTGCGGGGAGGGGGCCGCGACTCCCCTCCCCCTCCTCCTCCCCCACCAAGTTAGGGGTGCTAAAGGGCAAAGGCACATGGGATGTGAAAGGTGGTGGAAGCGCAGATGAATGAATTGATAATGTAATGAATGGAAGATGCCTGGATTTCTAGGAGTGAAATCTGGCACTCCTCTGCCTACCTTAAAGGACTTACCTGATTTTTGTTTTACTTATGTACGAATGGATCTATTGCACGGCCCTAGTCATGGGAGCATACTGAGCCTATTTAACAAAATCTGCTTGTAGAGGCGAACACATAATATATTCCAACATACAGTGCGTCAATGTCTTCGACGAATATAATTGTTTGTAACGCCAAAGGGGCATTTTTATTTTTAAAATTCCGAGACAATATGTCCGAGTCATTCAGGATATCTCCACGTGATCAAATAAAATCAAACCTACAAATTAATTTATGGTAAGTTTGTAAACTGCAATATTGCCCAGATACATATAAAATTTGGTGAATACTTAGTCCCCGCCGTCACATATAAATGATGTCCAGAGATATTCATGCCACTCGTCAATTTGGACGGCAGGGTACAGTGAAGTTTCTCTCCAGTATGAATCAATCTATGACAAGCATAAGAGGGACCAAACAAGACAGGGGATCGGGGGAGGAAATTTACCCAATTGGAAAAAACAAAAACCTGCCATAGATAATTAATACAACAAGAGTTCTCGACCTACTTCTCGGTCTCCTGTTATTACTGTAACTTTATAGATTCCTCTGATAAGTCTCTATCGATGTATATGTTTGGAATGTACAAAAAAATTAAATGTAAGTTTATAAAGTAAAAATATTCTAAAATATTACATGTATTTTCATTTTTTATTAGCTGTTACTCACGATTCGACTGCGTTTTAAACTATTTATTTCCATATAGGCATAAATGCACCTAAAATATGATTTATAAGAGCATAGATTTAGAATGTACTAGATAAAAAATGACAGTTAAAACACGAGACAAAAAAATATACCTACTTGTGAGTAAATTGTTTATGTGTGAGTTAAAAAAGGGTTGTCATCAGGCCACATACGTTGACTGAATCGATAAATAAATCCGTAGTAGTTGATGTAAAAGAACTAGCTTTTAGAAGTTAATTTATATGTCCCGTCGCGTATTGATCAAAGTCCAATTTGGAGAACAGACGATCGTCGGGTAGTTCGTCAAATATTGGTTTAGCACTACCACAGTGACTACTAGGTGGCAGATTTCTACGTCACTCCCGTGTTTTTGTTTCACCATCTTAGCTTTTTTTCTTAACCTACTGCAATGCTTTTCATTGTCATGCTCCGGTTAGAGAGTAGAATAATTACTTATAAAATAATGTGAAATATCATTTTTTTTTTGGAATGACTAATGTGTTGCCAACCTCGCGGTTTTTACAACTTCACCGGGCTTTGTGGGCCGAGCAGAGTGCTCAGCCCGAGACATCATTATTTAGA
>NJDC01000242.1:88062-106307 GCA_002245475.1 Calephelis virginiensis | reverse complement strand
TGATATAATTGCCTTCTTTGATATGAAATTGAGTTGCCCCTAAAATTTCTAATTATTGTAATGTTATTGTACCCTTTGCGTTTATAAGTGTTTTTTGTAAGTTGAATAAAAGATTTTGTGTTTTTTAAATTTTAGTGGCAATTTGTTTTTTTTCATCAACAAATTAAAAAGTAATTAAATACTAAATATAAAAAAACCCCGTTCCTAGTAGTTTTTGCTTGATATACCTACGGGGCGCCACTGTCTCGTAGCTGTGTAAGGCTATGGTTGCATTTATTGTATATGTAGATACAATTCTTCTCTGTGAGTAATATTGTTCTGTGATTTTAAGGTTTTTTTAATTTTTTAAAATTTTCTCAGAAGTAAATCACTTACACCCCTGTAGTGGGCATATGCCTCTGGTGCGAGAGTTGGATGTTGGTGTGGTGAATGAGTACAGAGTACCAAACAATAATCCAGTGCGAAAGTTACGGCGACGCAGTTTTTTCTATTAATTAATTGTAATTGAATTTTTTTTAACATTGTACTGGATAATTTTCTGCCTTGAGCTAGAAACGTAGAAATTGGTGACTTTACAGCGTATGACACCACAAGTAATAACCAGTACCGAAAATCTCGGCGACGCAACATTTTAAGGTTTTTTTTATTTTTTTAAATTTTCTCAGAAGTAAATTACTTATAACATTTTACCAAACAATAATCCAGTGCGAAAGTGGCGGCGACGCAGTTTTAAGGTTTTTTTAATTTTTTTAAATTTTCTCGGAAGTAAATCACTTGCACCCCTGTAGTGGGCGTATGCCTCTTGTGCTAGAGTTGGAAAAAACTGCGTCGTCGTAACTTTCGCACTGGATTATTGTTTGGTACTCTGTACTCATTCATCACACCAACATCCAACTCTCGCACCAGAGGCAGACGCCCAGTACAGGGGTGTAAGTGATTTACTTTCGAGAAAAATTAAAAAAATAAAAAAAAGCTTAAAATGTTCCGTCGCCGAGATTTTCGGTACTGGTTATTATTTGTGGTGTTATAAGCTGCAAACTCACAAATTTTCGCGTTTCTAGCTCAGGGCAGAAAATTATCCAGCACAATGTTAAAAAAAAATCAATTACAATTAATTAATAGAAAAAACTGCGTCGCCGTCACTTTCGCACTGGATTATTGTTTGGTACTCTGTACTCATTCATCACACCAATATCCAACTTTCGCCGCAGAGGCTTACGCCTACTACAGGGGTGTAAGTGATTTACTTCCGAGAAAATTAAAAAAAATAAAAAAAAACCTTACAATGTTTCGTCGCCGTAATTTTCGGTATTGGTTATTATTTGTGGTGTTATAAGCTGTAAACTCACCAATTTCCGCGTTTCTAGCTCAAGGCAGAAAATTATCCAGTACAATGTTAAAAAAAATTCAATTACAATTAATTAATAGAAAAAACTGCGACGCCGTAACTTTCGCACTGGATTATTGTTTGGTACTTTGTACTCATTCATCACACCAACATTCAACTCTCGCACCAGAGGCAGACGCCCACTACAGGGCTGTAAGCAATTTACTTTCGAGAAAGTTTAAATTAAATAAAAAAAAACCTCAAAATGTTGCGTCGCCGAGATTGTCGGTACCGGTTATTATTTGTGGTGTCATAAGCTGTAAACTCACATGTTTCCGCGTTTCTAGTTCAATGCAAAAAAATATTGTACTCTAGGCATTAAAAAAATTAAATGATTAGTACATTATATTTGGCGATTAAAACTAATGAAGAATGTTAAACAAGCCCCATCAATAAAAAGCCTTGTCAATATAACTATAATGTTAATTTTGTTATATAAAGCTTTTGAACCGTTAAAGTAAAAATGATGTTCAACTACAATTAATTAATTGCAGTAGCAGCGAAAGGGTTACTCTGATTATCTTTTTTGTTGGCTAGCTTCAGCGACGTTCACGTAGATCTATACAAAGATTCTTGTGACGCGTCTATTCTAATATATATAAATCTCGTGTCACAATGTTTGTCCTCAATGGACTCCTAAACCACTTAACCGATTATAATAAAATTCGCACACCATGTGCAGTTCGATCCAACTTGACAGATAGGATAGCTTACATCTCAATTTATCGCGGGCGAAGCCGCGGGTAACATCTAGTATAATTCTAAAAACTACCACCGGATATCGGAACGCGTCCACTCACTGAAAAGATCCGGCGAAAGAAACTCAGAGGGCTTACCATTTTTCTTCTATATCTAATTTATAAAAGTATATTACATGTCGAGGTGAAACACATCCTGTATACTGGGCGATACATGAGCCATGGGGCTGGTAGCCTGAGAGCGCATACGTTATGGGCGTTGGCTGTTCCTCCGTGGCAAGAACAGTCTCTGTTTCCTAAACAACTCTGAAATATCAAAACAAATCCGTAACATGTGATGCACTCGATCCTGACATCCACACTATCACTCAGTTCTCTCGCAAAAACAACTATAGGGTATTCTTATCCATTGCCAAACAAACTATAGTGAACACAGGAATAAGCATTCTGCTATGACAACAAACTTATGTTATGACAATAACTTGGCGGGGTGACTGCCGACCAAATTATAAACCCCCAATGGCCCACAACCCGGGCCCCAGATTGCAATTTAATTATCAATTACGATCTAGAAGTGTCTCTTTTGTCATCCATACATGTCATGCATACCGTAATGGCACAACTGTCCTGTAACTGTGTAAGGGTATGGTTTGTTTATTGTATACTAGCCGACCCGGCGAACTTATCGTTTGACATTAACAGATTCTTACAGTTTGTTTGGATAGAAGCACTGTTTTTTCCATTTTACCGTTTTCCTTTTCAAAATAATCATCTCTTGACAATAACCAACATAACATAGAAAGAATTAGTAAAATTGGTCCATCCGTTCAAGAGTGGTGCTATAACCACGATAAATTGGGATTCATTTTTATACATATCGAGAGTACTATTGTTCTGTTGGTTTCTAATTTCTGTCAACCCTCAGACTGTTGTGCCTGTAAACACAGGTAGTTCTAATTTCTACACACACAATTAACATATCCTTAGGTTTAGTGGACAGTTGATGAGACAATGAGCGATTAATTTCACAGTTTACAGCATACCACTTGAGGAGCATCGTTGGGGTTGACATTTGAATGGCCGGGCTTCTGTTGACTTTGCTAGTGGTGTTCCTGTAGACACTAGACAGCACAAAATTCTTAATATCAGGAAATTTGTTTGCTTGATTGCCATTCAATACCTCAAAAGAAGATTATATAGGAACAATAAAAAATAAAACTATATTACTACAAATGATAAAACAATTTTCAACAACCATGGTAATAACAATGCAATAAATACAATTCTTTAAAAACAAGACCATAACCCAGTATTTCTTAGTTGAACAATAAACCGAGAACAATAATAGTAAGATCGCTCAGCGGGTTATTAGTGTGTATAATGATTAATGTTAAAATGTATCTTTAAGGCTATCGTCCAGACTGAAGCATGATAATGATGAGTAATGATGCTATGTTAGCAGCAATAGGTTATACATTGATATCAACCTGTAAAATTATTCAAATTGTTTGTTCTAAATGGTTTTTTTTTATCTTATGCTATACCTTATTTTAATTTACAGACTTTGTGGAACTCTCTAATGGAAAATATACAGCTGGGGTGGTGTCATTTGTGTCCATCACTGTGAAGACCTTTGACATACACCGTGAAAATATTGGATATGCCACCGCTAACTCTGCTACCAAAGGAAGTGCTATACACAATGCTCGCAAGGTATGTTGGTAGCAGGAAACAATTTTGTGATCATCAAACATACAGAGTCTAAACATCTTAAGGCACCAGCCAAATACTTTCTATGCAAAAACTAAGAATTGAATATAAATAATTTTTAATTTTTATCCAACATAACTGACGTGTGACGTCATGACTCGTACAGAGGCACAACCACGGCACCCACGACTAGCCGAAGACACTAAGTCCCACAATGTGATAGGTGGCAAGCCTATTGCCAACCGGGCACATTTCAAATCCCGAGCAACCTATTTTTTTTTATTAGAAAATTGAAAAACCCAATTTTCTTTTTGTTGCCCGACCCGGGATTCGAACCCGGGACCTTATGCAGTCAAGTCCAATAGCTGAACCGCTAGACCACAGCGTTAAATGTATGTTAATAAAAGTAAATATTACAATTTGGCAATAATACTTAAAATTCATTACCGTTTAAACCTTTACCCTCTGACATTAAAATTTGGCCGGTCCTTTCAAAGTAACCCTGCATAAATGAACATTTGAAATAAACTATTTACCAGGTTTTGTTACAGTTGGTTGTTACCACGATGAAATTTGAGTATTACTTTTTAAAAAAGTTGCTGAGAGGATTTTTGGTGCGGTGCCTCTCTTCTTCTTCTATGGTGGTAGAGACACAGAGATCGTCAGAGTTTCTAGTTTTGTGCAACTTTCAATAAGATTTCAATTGATCTGGTTTTACATGTTATACTTAGGTACCTGGCGATATTATAGTTAGTGTTTTATGGTTATAAGATTTTTGAATAATATTTTCAGTGTGCTGTCACAAATGCTCTCCGTGAGACGTTGCTTAGTTTTGGTGGCAATGTCGCAAGTGAACTCATGGAGCTATTGGAAGCTCACAGAACCGAAACCGCCAACCACACCCCGATCCCTGAGCCCCAACCGGAGCCTGTGAAACCAACCGAACCCAAAAACACACCTAAACAAAACGTTAGAAAAGATCCAGATGTACCCATCCGACCGCATATCGTTCCACCAGCAGTAAAGAACGTGCCGAATCCACCTCCTCCAGTGGCGAAGGCCCATCCTATGCCAGTGAACTTGCCTCCAGCGAACAGACCGCCGCTGGCGGCTAACGCACCTAGGCCTCCGCCCCCGCCTCCTCTAGTCCGACCGAATTCCAACGTAAGTTTTGTGCTCCAACCAGTCATGCCTCCTTTGTATGGACCACGTCTACCCCCAGCTCACCTGTACCCGAACTGCTACGAGTATTCCGGGCCCTGGCACTTCACGTACGAGCCCTACGACCGACATCACGGTAATGTAAACCTTAACTTCAACATCCCACCAAAGAATCTGGTCGTGAACAGTCGAGCTGGGTCCGTGGAATGTAAGAACGTTTGCAACGTCCGACCTAATGGAGCCGAGGGAGAACCCCTACAGTATCCTCCCCCTCAGAATCAGGGTTGTTGGATAAAGCCCACGATATTCTACGACGGTTTCTGGACAGAGCAGAAAGTAAAGAAGTGGGTGGCCGAGCAAGTCGAGAAACAGTTCCCGGAGGATGGCTCCCAGAAGTCTTCTTCCCCGAACAACGGCCAACCTGATCCGTCGGCTCCAAAGTAGTGTAACTATTGCTCAGGTATTGTATAAGTGGTTGTGGACATTAGATTCATATATGTATGGATATTTCATAAGTGGTTTTGGTGAAATGTCGCAACTTTGTCTTGAGATTTTGTATCTATAAATTTGTCGCTTAAGAAAACACAAACTTCTCGTGACAGCAACATGCGTGCCACAGGTCGCTGACCAAATACCTTGTAGTTTTGTTTATGTACAAATAAAGTTAGTCGGTTTTTCTTCTTTGTCGTATGTTTGTCTTTGTTGCCCTTGAAGTAACTAATGTTAGACATTAATTTGAAGTTTTTTTGCTCATCCGACTCGCAAATCTATAATTATTTGATAAAGTTGGAGAAGAGAAAAGCAGAAACGACTCTATTGCTAGCTTTGTTCATTACTTATAGAAAGAACGAGAAGAACACTTACTAACAAACATAATAACAATACATTTAATAAACTACACACATTATAATAAGAGACGAAAAGGACAGAAATATGACAAAACCAAAACATAAAAAAATAAAATAAATCGATGTTAAAATAAAGTATATTAACGCAGTGCTGCGCAGTCAGAGAAATTGATTGTGAACTGATAAAACATAATCAAAACTTGAATATCCAACATACGTATCTAATGTTACCGTTTGTTCACATTGGTGTTTCTCGCAATGCGATTTTTATGTAAAAATATACATTACTCTGTTCCATAATAGGAGTCAAATATAATATTGAACACTCGGGTGTTTAATAAAAATAAATACATTACGTATTTATAATAGGAAATGCTCTCTTCTCTAAACTAACATGTTGTTTTTGGGAAAAATATTTTGAAGAGTTTATCACTGTGAAGTGATCTTCAAAAAACATATTTTGTTCCCATTATGTTTAAATAGTCTATAAAATATGACTTTTAATTATTAAAATACAGAAATTTTCCTCTTGTTGCAGTAGGCAGCCCGTAGAGGCGAGCACTGGTTAAAATATAAGTTATTTATTACCAATAAGAGCACAGGTCGTAGAGGACCACCATCTTCCCTGTTCCTGTCGCCTTAATGTTCCGGTCCGGAGTGTGGGGTAGCCGGTAGAATCCCATAATAGGCCTAACATATAACACGGTAATCTTCTACCACCAGGTGAAGTGTTTCTTCATTTAAAAATATGAATTAGGAGACCCATGCGCTTGTTCTCCAACCTATCCATGACCTATCACATTAAAAAACATTCGTCTTAATTTTGGTGTAAATATAAAACAAGTACAAAAAATCGCACCGCGAGCTTTGCCTGTGTGGACACGCGGTTGGTATCGATATAGTGCTGGTCGGTGTTAGCGGGTCCCATATATGAGGGATTGGTATTATTCTCAAAGGTACGTTATTTTTATTGTTACTATGTGTAGGTTGTGTGGTTGCGACGGATTTACTGTGGAATTAGCGTTTTAAGGGATCGGGTTGTAGGGGACTTGTGTGGTGGTCGTTTTTATTAGGATATGGACTACATTTTTGTATTTTCTGTAACGCTATTCTAAATTTTGATTTAAAAGTCAAATGTTGAAGAAAGTAAGGACATTTTTAGAGCACTACATATTTGTGGGAGATTCTAGTAAGTAGTGTGTGTATTAACGGTCATTGACGAACGCTACTCGCGAGACAAGTATTTCCATGGTTCTCTGTTTGTATTCAGATATCAAAAATAGTACAAAAAAAAAGCAATATAATAATGGTAAGAAAAACGATTCGGATAGGTTACTAGGACGCTTCAAGACTGTTTGTTGCCTATATTTTTCCATACTATCTAGGCTATCAGTTTCCAAACTCTTCTCAACTAGAAGCGGCTTGGCTTCTTTAGACCTAAGGGGACAGTAGATGTATATACTATTGGAAAATAACTGGTTTGAATTTACGATGCGGTCGAACATTTGGTTGATAAAGTTCTTTTTAGATCTGAATATTTATTAAATCAATTCCTATCTCAGACAAAAACAAGAAATCGCACCTTTACAACAGCTTGTTTGTCATCCTAATGTTAAAGTATAAAAACTAACAAAATTTACTATAATATTATGTAGTTCGTTTGAGCTATGTGAATAGTAATGCCATCAATCTAACGACGGCTCCCACCAATGAAATCGCCGTATTTTTAATTTTCTGCTATTTAATTGGTCAGTGCGTTGTTAGATTTATGTCCTCACGGTTTTCTTAACGCGAAGGAACTACAAACGTTTTGAATTCTCAACACAATCAGTAACTCGGAGCACTTTAGATATAAGTGTTTGTCAGATATGTGGTTCTAGATGTTTCTATGTGATAGTTAATGGAATTGAGTTTGTACATAGTATTGTGTGGTTAGATTACATGTTTTATTGTAATAAATTGTTTGACATATTACAATCGTTTCATTATTTATTTAAACTTTATTGGACACAAACAAAAAAAAATGTGAGTACAAAAGGCGAACTTAATGCTAAATGCATTCTCTCCCAGTCAACCAACCAAACCAGTACAACCAAAACAGTACCAAATAAACAAAAACCTCTAACCTCTGGTAGAAATCTCTGTTGCTGGAGATAAGCTCGCCCATTGTACTGTATTATCTTTATGTTCATGTTTGTGATAACGTTTTGTGTACAATAAAGATATTATTATTATTAAAAACCGAGAATAAAACAAATAGAATTTGAATATACATACATATAAAATAATTCAGTAATATATAAATACATAGGATACTATGAAAATATGAATAGATAATTATTATCATTATTGAATACAGCCGTTTAAATTATTAGGTAGGTACGTAACTAACTTGAAGTAATAATAAGCCTTGACAATGACCCATCCACTCTTTTATTTCGATTTTTTAATGTATTTTATTGTTTTCTATTATCGAATATTTATACCTACCTTATTTTGTTGTTTTTTTTTTTGCAAAAAACGGGTTAATCCTTTTTTGTTCTTTTATTCGGATGATAAGCAATTGTAATTTAGATACTCTTTAAAGATAAACAATAAATATATTATAATTGTTCCGAACTCTTCTTAAATATTTAATATAAGTTTAAGTAGGTAGTATGCACTTTGCAAATCGATTTGGATTTAGATATTAAATAGAGAGCGACAGAGACAAAGTGAGAACTGTAAATATAAAAACACCCTTACCGTAACTTTCTTCAGCGGTCAACTTGAGGACAGAGTGTAAAGCTAGAAAAATACTATCGTTAGCGACTTCTAATAAATGTGCACATATCTTTCGAATGTTCGAACGTTCAAGGCCACGGCTGCGACTTAAGTCCGATAGTTTGCAAGGTTCAGTGTAATTTCACCAGGGCCCTTACCATGAGTTTACGGCTTGTCAAGTTTACTATACTCGCTACCGTCTCTGTAAATTATTTGTATGAAAACTTTGAACAGCGCCTCTATCGGTGACTAAGAGAAACGTGTTTTTAGACCAAAACTGTCATAGATTTCGACACGTAACTTACAGAACGTAATCTATACCAACTTAACTTATAGAAAGGGGTCAGATACCTTGTTCCGTAAGGCGCGTTCGATAATATGTTCCCAGCTTACGACACGCTTTATATTAATAAATTCACCATCCACTCAGATCTACTAACTGGAACACGTATGTGGTTAAATAGTAAAGGGCAGTGACGTTTAACAGAAGGATGGTTCATACAAACTGAACTGGCGGAACGAAGTTATTTAAAATAAATAAAATAGTAAACCGAACGAGTTGTAGTATCCTTACAGCCCGGTCAATCTGGACATTCCCTAGACGGAAAGTCCCAGCAAGCTTGATTTCCAGCTCAAGTTGTTCAAAATACAATTATAAACAAAATTTAGAAATTAAAAATAATTCAAGGTCAGAGTTCAAAAAAATGAGTTTCGTGATTTTCAGGGAAACAATAAGTGTTATCGGAAAAATATTTCAGATAAAAATTGTAGATCATAAAATTATCTACAAAAAACGTATTTATAGTTTTTTTTCATACGACCCACCACTTTTGAGATAATATTACGATTTTAAAAGTTGTAATCGTCATAATATGCACGCGTTTCCACGCCACCTATGAGGTAGTGTACTTAGCGCGTTTTTTAACGTTCTTTCCCCAGTAGGCTTATTCAATGAGCAAATTATGATAAATGTTTAATTTGTAAAAACTGAAGAATAACTGAAATTAACAAAAATCAAGGTTACACTAGTATACAAGTGAAGGGACTGGGTTTCATTTTACCCCTGATATTCCCTATAGTGTAAAATGCAGACCTACCATTATTTTCTATGTCCCTTACTAAATTTTGCAGATATTGTCTGGATAAGCCAGTGGCTTTGACCACGCGGTCTTGAACTTTATTAATATATCCATTTTCAAACTTTTTAAAAACATTAGCTTCTGTTAAATGTACATTATTTCACGGGACCGACCGCTTATAGGTTTTCCTTTTTTAAAATTAACATCCATTCCACAATACCTTGATGTCACTACCATCACTGTCGAGGTACCTACTGACGAGTTTTGGCGGTTAAAAGGAACACACATTGGTTTCTTGATCGGTTAAATTCGTAAACACGAAATATACCGAGCCGCATAATTTAAATAGTATCTATATGTGTACGTGGCGTACTCATTAATATTATGACGATTACAACTTTTACAATTTTTAGGATCGTAATATCTTAAAATAAAATAATTTTTAACAAAAAAAAACCGACCTCAAACAGTAAACTAAAAAAAGATGTAAAATAAGCCTTTATTTTGCTAATTCCGCGTAAGCAGTGTAACTGTTGTGGCAAATAATCCTCCAAACGACACGACGACGATGTATTTTTGTTCTGTTAAGTATTAATACCTAATGATTAATATGTACATATATATCACATTTTCGACAGTCTAAGTGCAGTTTATTTTTCGCTTTTTAGTAAAGTTTTCTTTCTTTGAGCTTATTTTTATAAAAATGTTAAGTTTTTTTTAGTTTACTGTTTGGGTTCGGTTTTTTTTTGTTAAAGATTATTTTATTTTACGATTTTAAGTGATGAGTAGCAAGAATATCGTGAACATATTTTGTCTTTGATACGCGATAACTAAACAAATGATTCCGACGAACACCATGTTCATTGGCTTTGTTTGATTCGTGACAGTCATCAAATATGTTGCCTTTGGTTTTAAGTTGTGCAGTTACAGTTCACATCTTACAGGAACTACACTTGAAAAAGCTGTTATTGATCTAGGCAAGAAATTTTGACAAAGTACAGGTGTATGTTGCTCTGAGTCGTGTTCAAACTTTTGAAGAAATAGCGTTGTCTGACTTAGATTCAAACAGATTATTAAGTAGGCCACACGACGAAAAATCATTGCTAGAGATGACTCGATTACGCAATTCAAATTTGATTTCAAATTGACACATCAACAATGATGTTGATGAGTAGTGGACTCATTACTACTCATCAACATCATTGTAGTTGTCCAATATAAAACTTTGATTTTTAAATTCCCTCGACTATCTATGGTCTCCATCATCAGACATGTAATTTTTTTATGATATTGAAAGGCAAACAAGCATTCGGATTTCCTGGTGGTAAGAATTTCACGCCGCCTAGAGACTCGCACTAAAAGTTGTAATGGTGCGTTGCTATACTGAGGTCGGGATGTTAGGCATCGAGTAAGTTTACGAAAAGTAAGTTTACAGGCTACCTTACCCTCCAAACCGGAACACGTCAAGTAGTTATAGCGGCATGAATAGGTAAGGTGGTAGTACCAATCCGGGCGAGTCGCTGCGAAACTCTACCACCTAGTCAGATGTCACGGTGTTACTGACGGTAAGCCTATGCTCGAATTTTACTAGCTACCTGGCAGGAAGGCAGATGGTCTATTCTGCATAAGAGCCCGGACCAACATGGAAACCGATTGGGAAATAAATAAATGGCACTCATAACCCATATGTGTAACAAATTTTAATCAATAAACATGAATTGCTTCCGTGGTCAAGCGGTTCAAGTGTTGGACTTGACTGCATGAGGTCCCGGATTCGAATCCAGTGTCGGGCAACAAAAAGAAAATTTGGTTTTTCCAATTTTCTAATAAAAAATGTTGCTCGGGATTGGATTTGTGTCCGCGTTTGGCGACAGACTTGCCACCTATCATATCGTGGGACTTAGTGCCTTCGGCTAGTCATGGGTGCCCTGGTTGTGACTCTGCCTACTTCTTCGTTGATATGAGCGTGAAGATACTTACTTTTTACTTACTAATATACATGAATTAAGTCCAAACGCAAGGTAGCTACTGTAGACAGTTGAGGAGTTTCCTTAACTGTCCTTCATCTTCATCATCAGATCCCTAATGACAGTCACAACCCATCTAGGTGTAAATTTCTCATCAATACAAATTATTCAAACCCAAACACAAGGTAGCTGCTGTAAACCGTTGAGGAGTTCCCTTGACTGTCCCTCGTCTTCATCAGCAGACCCCTAATGATAGTCACAACACATCTAGGTGTAAATTTGTCATCAATACAAATTATTCAAACCCAAACACAAGGTAACTGCTGTAAACCGTTGAGGAGTTCCCTTGAATGTCCTTTGTCTTTATCATCAGACCCCTAATGACAGTCACAACCCATCTAGGTGTAAATTTCTGATCAATACAACTTATTCAAACTCAAACACAAGGTAACTGCTGTAAACCGTTGAGGAGTTCCCTTGACTGTACTTCGTCTTCATCATCAGATCCCTAATGACAGTCGCAATCCATCTAGGTGTAAATTTCTCATCAATACAAATTAATCAAACCCAAATAGAAGGTAACTGCGATAAACCGTTGAGGAGTTCCCTTGACTTTCTTTTGGCTCCATCATCAGATCGACTCCGGACCTACTTGAAATTGTAGTGTTTTAAATGATTAAAATCGGTTCATAAACGATGTAGTTATCCACGAACACACATAAAAAAAATATACGGTCGAATTGAGAAACTTCCTCCTTTTTTCAAAGTCGGCTAAAAATATAAATACGTGTTTTTTTTGTAGATAAATTTAAGATCTACAATTTTTGTCGGAGATATTTTTCCTATAAAACTTACCGTTTATCTGAAAATCGCGAAATACTTATTTTTTTAACCTTTGACCTTGAATTAAATTTTTTCCATGCAATGCAATGCTTTCTAAATTTTATTTATAACTAGCTGACCCGGCAGACGCTGTTCTGCTACTTTCTTTTAATGTGATTTTAGCAAAAAAAAGTTTGGGGTGAGTTACCCTTGTCACTTTGGGGTATGAAAAATAGATGTTGGCCGATTCACCAAGGTTGACATTTCACGATTAGATCAATCGGATATTATCCGAGGGTGGTATCGAGAGTCTCCGAAACCGGCATGTTTGTATGAAAAGGGTAATGAACGCGAAGGAAGCCAGACAGGGCACTCGATACTCCCTGCCTTCCTCGTTAGGGACTTGACGTGAAGATATGTATGTATGTAAATTGTATTTTGAACAAACTGAACTGATTTTTAGCTTTTTGGGACCTTTTGTTTCGCTGTTTTGTTTTGTTTGGTCTAATTTGACCGGATAATTAGGCTACTCACAATTTAATTACTATGCGATTAGTGTGTAGAAATATACTAGGTATTGCAGGAAATTCAGGACCAACGAAAGTTCAGTGACGATGTCATGTTTTGTGTTTTCAGTATGTGATGTGCTGTTCAAACGTTTACTATTAGCCATTTTAGTAAAAATAAATCGGCGGATGCTTTTGGTTTCTATGGAGCAGCAAAACAATAAAGATCGACATTGAACTCAGTATATTATGTGTGTCTTTTTTTATCTACTTAAAAAAGGACTAGGTTATACGTTCGACTTCCATTTTTTGTGTGGTACGTTTAGCTGCGATCTAGTTAAAAAAAAGTTTTGTTTCACTTATAGCCATTTGCCGTATTTTTAATTCCTGCCGCATGCCGTATTTTGTGACAAAGCAAACGTGAATTACCGTATAGGTATTACGGCAATTGCCGTATCAATAACAACACTGCATTGGACAAAGTTATTAGATAAGAGGAATATTAAGATATTAAGTCTTTCATTTTTGAAGTTATACTTCTTTTGGCGCGTTAGGAAAAAATGATGAGGGTAATTTTTTACGATGCGCGCACACCGTCACGAAAAACCGACATGATGAAGTTAGCTATAGACAACATTTTAGTTTTTAAAAAGATTTTTATCTTATTACGCCGAAGAAGTATAACTTCTAACGCGTGTACATAAGTACACACGCACTTTTTTTTTAATACTTAACCAGTCCATTTTAAGTTTGTTATAGAGAAGTAAGGGATGTTTGTTACATGATTTTGGGGTTCTTGGATATATTTTGCTTATTTCTTGTCAAATTTTGCGTGAAGATATAATATATTATATGTAATATAAACAGGAGGTGAAACTGGAAGGTATGAGCGATGAGGAAGCCCGCGCTGAACGGAAACGCCGACAAAAGATGGCGCAAGAAGAGTTCCGGCAGAAACAAATTATGAAACAGAAAGAACTCGGTTAGCAAAATTCACAAAAGATAAGAGTATATACACGGCGATATTTTCACAGCAATGACCCATTGACATTTCTCTTCTCATACTACTACTTCTCTCAGATCGGCCATATTTCAAAACACACTCCGTAGGTATTCGTTTTTCTTAATATTGTTTCGAAGGTATTTGCGTACAGCTTTGAATGGAGGTATGATATAGCGCCATCTAGTGATAGTCGTCATGTACTCTTATACAGTAAAAAAAAACAACGTTGCAGTCAGAGGCCGAGTGCTGAAAATCAATCATACATGTATCACAACAGACAGGTACCTACAGAAGTCAATCTCATATGTGTACCTCTCTTTTGACAACTACACTCGGCGGTCGTGATAGGGTTATCGTCTTTGGCTTTAGCACAAAAAACTGTTAGTGAAGATAAACTAATATTTTTTTTTAAAAAATGAAACTGAATTAAAGTTATTTATGTGTTTATAGACGTTGTTACAATTTTTTTAAGCAGAGATACTTACAATCCTATTAATATTATAAATGCGAAAGTTTGTATGTATGGATGTATGGATGTTTGTTACTCTTTCACGACCGAATGGCTGAACGGATTTGTCTGAAATTTGGAACACGAATAGATCGTGTCTTGGATTAACATATAGGCTACTTTTTATCTCATTCACACAATGGGTTCCTGTGAAAACGCGGGCGAAGCCGCAGGCAACAGCTAGTATATTATACCACAACGTATTATGTAAACATTTTAATATTCACTTAAATTATTTTTTATATTTATGAAATGTTTTTTTAATTGAATCAAATTACTTAATATTTTATATTTATTTCAAATAATTTTAAAGTGCAATTAAGTTTAGCCCTATCTGCCGTAAACTATGATCGTCCTTAGGCATTCCAAGATTAGACATAGAAGAAATAGGAACGGAAAAACGCACTTTGTATGTAGATTGCCTTCTGGTACCTGAACCTTTACCATGAGATTGTGTAGATACGTTCGATAATTGCCGTATCGAAATCTAAAGAACTTTTAGTCTTAGAATTTAGTTCTCTTAGTTACCAAAAGAGGCGAAAAATTGACGGAGACGTTGAGTGTAGTAAATTCAACAAGCCATAAACTCATGGTACGGGGTCTGTTTATATTTTGTGTATGTACTATCGTTACCGTCGGTAAATAGCGCCGTTTGTATAGGGGAGACCGAGGGGAGTTGAAACAATTTTGACATTTTATTTCATAAACCAATTACTATAAACAGTAATCGTATGATATTAGTACCAATCAATAGGTAATTATTTACCCTTGCGAATGATTAACATAAAGTAGTTATAAACGTTAAACATTGTTTTAAAAATCGACTAAACCTTAACAAGTCAATTTGTTTCAACTCTCCTCATATCGAGGTAAGATGAAACAGGGTTCGAGGAGAGTTGAAACATAAGATTTTTGAGAAGTCTTAGGGCGTAAAACGAAAAATATGATATAATTTCAAGGTATTTACTCAAATAATTTTTTTTAGCATGATACAACTTTCCTTAATATTTTGTATTACTAATCGATCAAGTAGGTAGGTAGATATTACACGTCTTTTCTAAATATTTAACACTTTGACTTAAAATAAAAGAATCTTTTTAAATCTATAACATACAATGTTAATTATCTTTCAGTCGTTTCTTAAGTATTACAATCAGTCTTCAATCAATATTTCTTTAAATATTCAAGTTATAATAATATCACCAAGGTCAAAAATTATAAAATTATAAAGTTCCCCATAAGTGCAAGCTTCATGAGCCCTTTTTTTGCATTCTAAACATTGCACCAGTTTTTCTCTGGCTCTACTATTTGAATATGGCTCTTAACAACAAATGCAGTAGGATTCTTCTTCGCTGTCTTCGTTTTCTTTATGTTTTGTTTGATCTGTTAAAAGTTGTAGCTCGAGCGATACTTGTAGGTTGAGGTAGTGTAAGAGAAAGAACAGGATATCGTTTCATAAATGATCGAAGACAGCCTCCAGCCATTTCATGTTCAGTCCAAGAAGAAGCTATTTTTTATTGTATTATACAGCCAATCTGTAAGCTAAAATTTTGGCTTCTTTTGTTCCTAGGCCAAAGTTAGCAGCAGCGCCGTTTAAAAGATACTCGCACAGTGTCTTCTCTTCTGACGCTGTGAAAACTTCATCAACAGTTTTTTAATATACCTGTAAAGGGAAGTATGGTTCAGATTATAACTCGAAGCCGCGTCTCGAAGACTTTTCTGTCTTAAAGTTACTTCTGCTGCAAGATCGTCTATTTCGCTACTCGCAATACCTTTATCAGTCTTCCTTTTATAATCAATAGGCATTCTGAAACTAAATAAAAAAATGAACTTAGCATAGACATTATATAGTCACCACCCGACATGTTAAAATTAAAAACAAGGAGAGTTGAAACAGCCTGTTTCAACTCTCCTCACTAAAATCTCCAATTTTTATTTTAATCCACAATAGAGAATTAAATATATAGACATCAATTATACCACATATATACAATGAATCTTTAGTTAATGAGCTTTCGAAACACATATAACATAAACCAAAATGCAAAACCTTTATAAAAATATGAGCGCCATAAAAAACATGAAAAACTTACATTTTACGATTTTTGACATACGGCGCACAGAACTCCTCAACCGCGCGATGCACGCCACCGACATAAACTGACATGTCTGTGGGCGGGGGAAAACTATTGAAACGCAACGTTGCCAACTCGCTAACAGTTTCAAATTTCGAGAAATCGGTAATGTTTCAAATCCCCTCGGTCTCCCCTACTCTTATACTGTACGTTCACACATGCCATTGTGGCGTTACGATGTCTATGACGTTCACATTTTATACTAGGTTTAATAGAATAAACCTTTAAATAAAAATTAATCTCTATATCCGTCGATCACGCTACAACTTGAGATTAGAGAACGATTATACTGCACGTCTATTGCTTATTTAAACTAGCCATCAGTGATCGAAAAACAATCGATTGCTATCTCTATACGACACATTGCGACAATTGCATGTGAAATGAACGTTTGATTATAAATAAGAGCCCCCATGTTTTAAAAAAGTGTTTTAGAAACGGAATTAAAGCATGGGTCAGGCATGCCCTTCCTGCACTATTTCGCAAAGTTGCAAATGGTGAAGACGTTTGTATCTTAACCGATTGAAATTAATCCATTATGTAGATATAACAGCTATGTAAGAAAAGAAACTGTTAAAACAGCATTTACAAGGACTATAAGATTAGGATACATTAATATTTCTTAAGACATATTAAGTGAGATTATAACGAAGCTAACAAGGCAATTTCATTATTTATAATGTAAGATTTGTTCACCACTTAAGTCTAAGGTTTTGCTTTTAATGCTCTTTTGGAAAATACAGGAGGTAACCGAGTTTACGAAACAACTATGACATGAGTCAGAATACTAATTGGATCGTTCAAGCGGTACTTGTGCACGTCGACCCCGGTTCGGAAGCGTGATCACACAGATTTGGTAAAACATTCCTAGTAGCATATTAATATACCTACTTTATGCTCAGTAGTGCAGGACAATCGCCTTTGTGGTCTAGTGATCCGGTGTTGGCGTTGCCTACAGGAGACCCAGGGTTCGGGCAACTCATGTGTGTTTTTTCAATTTTTAATAAGCACAATCTTGTCCGGGATTATTTAAGTATCCGTTGGCGATAGGCTTGCCACATATCTCATTGCAGTACCTTCAAGTACAGCAAGTAGTACCTTCGGCTAATCGTGAGTGCTCTGGATGTACCTCTGCCTAAGTCTTCGTGGTTTTGTCTAGGTTCCTACAAACCAATTGCCGCAACATAACAAGCTCTCGAATTATTACAATTTTTAAATGAAAAACATTAAACCATTTCCTTGTCACCCGTTTTGGTAGGTGTGTGAGGTTTTACTGGACCTCAAAGTAGAAATCTTAAGTTTGCATATTTTGTTAATTAACAGCCAATTTCAAGCAATCTAGATAGCTGCGTATCCGTCGGTCTATCCTATATCTAATTGCCTTATTAATCCTATCCACAGATATGTTATTGGCAAGCGATAATATAAAAATCGATCAAAATATAAATCTTGGACAGCAAGTTTTGGATTAGGATTGATTATTAATATTGGCCGTAAGTCAATTCAGTTTGCCTTCAATGACAAACTTAGTAGGGTACCTTGTTTGTTTTGCATTAAAATTTATGAAAATGCTTTTTATCTCTTAAATTTTTAAAAACCTGATATAAGTATAAAGACATTTTTACTAAAATCGCTACGTTTTAATTTTGTTTGTACCT
>NJDC01000242.1:65939-87725 GCA_002245475.1 Calephelis virginiensis | reverse complement strand
TTTAAATTGGAATGATGCGACGAAATCACAACTCACTTAACACAAAATATCGTCACGAATCAATTAATGTACTCGTATTTATAATAATGGCGGCTTCGGATTTCTAACAAACTCGCAGGCCAGTGTGACCGGTTATTTCAAATAAATAATATGAAAAATCAGCAATTCCCTAATTAACTGATTAATGAGCTATTTATTAAAATATAACGTATATAATATAAATACAATATTTTAATAACACTTGTATGTATATTATTTTTTTGGTAGTGCAGCCTATATCAGCACACCCACATGCAAAAATTTTGTATGTGTTAAGTGCGAAAATACGTCTATACGAGAAACAAGAGCCTGCTAGAGATGGATTTCAAGCAATCTAGATAGCTGCGTATCCGCCGGCCTATCCTTTACCTAATTGCCATATTTATCCTGTCCACAGATATGTTATTGGCAAGCGATAACATAAAAATTAATCAAAATGTCAATTTTGGACAGCAAGTTTTGGATTAGGATCGATTATTAATATTATCCTTTAATAAACATTGACTAAAATAGGAGTAAAATGAAGTTGATATAACATTGTAATAAAGACTATAATACCAGGTTGAACCATGGGGTAACTTACTCAGGGTTTGTTTTTGGGGCTGAACTTTGGAAATACTGATCCGATCATGAAAAAAATTTCACTAACAGGAATATGCTATTTAAAAGAGACATAAGCTATATTTTATTATTGTTGAACAAAAAATATAGTAATAAGATATACTCGTATCTAAATCAAATCGGAGAAATACCGGCGAGATGTGTGTTGCTTTTTGTCATAAAAAATATAGGTATTTTGCTTAGATTTTAAGAAAATAATGTATTTATCCTTGTAGTAGAGTGAAAATTGACATTTCTTGACTTCAGATGATAAACAAGATATCAATAAAGACAACAACAGCATTGACAATTTATTGCTGGTATTACCGAGTCAAGATATAGAAATTAAGGAGACTGGCAACACCGGGGAAAAGAGGAAATCGCCAATAGCAGAGTATAGTAACGTAAAACGGCGAAGCGTATCCAATAAACTTGATATTATTTCATAAATAATAATTATATTTTCCAATAAAAGATGAATTCACTCAATAAAGAGGCGTATAACTTTACATCTTTTGCTCCTATGTAAACAATCAGAGACTAATCTGAAGCATATGATATTTTATATAACCTGTGACAGTTAAAGGTTATCCCCAATAAAAGTTGCAATCACCTTTAGATAAATAAATGGTATTTGTTTTCAGAACATACTGTCCAATTTAATTGCCGACCAACCAATCTCCAGGAGGGATCTCAACGATCAGGGTCTATATCTAGATTGTACTTTATCCGAAATCAGTAGGTACTTACCATTTACAAACATGTATGGCGCAGCTCGTAAGAAGCAAAGGCGAAATGTTTCATTAACAATAAACACTAGAGTGCTGTGCAGCAACTTCCCGGATATGGATCCACCGCCTTGCCTACTCCTGCCATACAATCTCCAGTTAGCTCCGGAGGGTACCAGCCACAGAACAGCGACGCACCTACAACATCTTTTACCATTAGGGAAGACGCATGCTTGTTCGTCGTCTTTTGAAATACAAAAAACCTTCGAAATCCTTCCCTTCCAGCCTCACAATAATATACGATGATCGTCACATAAGTAAGAACTACTTATTTATAAATCCACCAGTTTTTGAAAAATGTGTCATGTGTCCTTTTGTTTCTTCTTAAAAGTAATAAGTTATGTTGTGAAATAGCTACACATAGAGAGTAGGACCAGGAGTATCTAAATATTAAAAATACTTACTATTTTTCTTAAAACAATAATTTACTATCGATTCTGATAATCATACTTCAATATTCTACTATATATTATAAGGTATGAGAAATTTAGTAGAAAACGTGTTTTATGAACTGTCTTCAAATAGTTGTGGTGATATAAATAAAACTTCAAGATGAGAAATCATATCTAATTTTAATCACTATGTTATGAATACGATCTTACACAAGTTTATATACAGAGGAAACTAAAAAACCTACAGCAGGTTATTGTACTCGAAATAAAATGAAATCAGCGCCTTTCCATATTACAAAATAATGAACCTTAGAACGACTTAGCCTAAAGAAAACAAATATTTTTCTCTCAGAACATTAAATAGCAACATCGTTTTTATTATCTCGTCTTCATTACATACAAAAAATGGATGTGGGTATTTCGGTATTTACCGGCTTACAATAACGCTATCTGTTGACCCGAAAGTTACTTTCGTCAAACTAAAGCGAGAAGTGTCGAATGTAAGACTGTCTTCTCACAGCAGTTGTCAAAAATCAATTGAAATAATTAGAGCATTTTATTAAACCTTTCGGACATTTTCAGGATGACTGACATTACGGAAGATATGTTTTTTATTTGTTGTGATTTGATATTTTGCATTAAAACTAAAAATATGATATTAATCAGACATACACATCATGGTTCAAAATGAACTAAGTTCATAATGAGCCGATATAAGAGTCATCGCTTACAGGCGAAAGGGCACTGCCTTATCAAATATTATATTAAACAATTTTTTGATATTACATAAAAAGTTAAAAAGGTAATAACAAATACTTGTATGTTTTTCCCAAAACACAAGAACTGCGATAGAATCATTAAATAATTTAACAGCAAAAGTCTAGTTTTCATAAGCTGTGAGAGCGCGAAATTTTTTTAATTCACTTATTTTGACAGTTACAACTAAAAATCCCATTCAAGGCGTAAAAAAGTACTAGTAGAAAAAGCAGTAGTCGAATTTCAAGTGCATTTTGTGGATTTGTTATAACAATAATTGTTGAAGAAGGTTGTTGTCAATTTAACTTTACGCTACGACTCTCATTATTCACTTGATACCACGAGATTATATTTGTAATTTGACAGAATAAAGCTTGTCACAGAATAAATATACCAAAAATCAAATTATGACTAGAGATGTTACTTTAGCCGTTATTCGACTGGAAGCGACGACCTTAACAATCATAAGTATAAATATTATAGTAGTTAATACGAATATGCAGCAATGCGTTTTATTTAGATATATTATTGCAAATTTTAAAGCTTTTAGTTCTATAAGACATGAACGAAAAATGAAATTTCCACAAATTTAGAGAAAAAACCATTGATTGAAAAAAACATAGATTAGATTCGGAGCAGCGACCTTCGACATGTCCCGGTCAATGCTCCGATTACACAAATCCATAAAATAATATTTTTTAATTCTAATCGATTACACTTACGATATCCCTAAAATTTGTGGAAATTTTTCCCAAACACGGGAAAAGTTGTAAAATTAAAATATCTGAAAAGTAAAATTATTATGAGGACCAACCTTAACTATCTCCCTACAATATTGTAGTAAATTCAAAGAAAAACAATTAGTCATTTCGTAATTAAAACGGGATTTTAAATGCCCTAGGCTATAAAATTATTTATATAACCTGTACAAGCCTTTAAATCCTTAAGGCGTGAGAGTCCTAATGTCTGACAACAGCAAAGTATTGGACAGAGCCTGGTGCGAAATTTTCTAATTAAAATCAAATTGTGTTTTTGATTCCTGTGACCAAAACACGAATCTAAAATCAATCGTTCCAGCGACGACAGTGATCTTTTCCTATTTTCCTTAAGCCTTTGTCCTTCAAGAATCATTGCTGTGCCTTAACGGAAATAAAAAAAAATCCTCGATTCGTTAACCTTTCCACAGTCAAAGATAGACCTTCCTGGTTACTGGTCTGTGGGCGCCGTATCTTTTTAGATACTTGATGAGATACTTCTCAGGTTGTTTACTGAAATGGAACTAAGTTTACATTTACTTCGAATGAGTTCACGCAAGGCCTGTCCAGTAATTTGTTATGGTCAAAAACTTATAGTTTAGTACCTCTTGTCCTTTTCCTAAACAGTCAGGAATTTTAAAAGGAAATTATAACATATTATTACGTTTTGCAAATAAAATAACTTATCACACACCATGATTTAAATCTATGTGCAGTCAGAATGTGATCGCTTCTCAAATTGGCATTAACTCATCTCTGGATAAGTTTTATGGCCTAAGTAAATGTAAGGTTCACCGTTTTGCGGCGCCTTTACTATATCCCATTCTGTCCGGACGTAGCTCAACGTAGACGTAAAATCAACCAATATAAACCAAATTAAAATAAAACCAGTCAATATTTTCACAGGAAAATAGTGTATACATTTTAGAGTATACGATTAAAGTGGGACAGAGAAAGACGATGTAGCATATATCCGTCCTTCGATAATAACATAAGTGTGAAAGAGATGAAGATTGTCTCTTTTGATATCTTCCCAATATGTGCATTAAAAAAGAGGGCTATTCTTACACATTTATATTGTTTAATTATTTTGTTATTATATAAATCCCAATGTTTACCGAATGAGTAAGATTTTTATCAGTATTTTAATGATTCAGGGAATTCAAAAATAGTCCTCTGCTAGAGATCGCCTAATATAAAAAGGAAAGTTCCATTTTTTAGCTTATATACGAGCGACGTAAGTATACATATACATAGTTGTACATTGTGTATGATAAATAGGTTGCCAGACATTATTTAAACCAGCGCCCTTTCATTATATACGCAAACCCGAGTACGGGAAAAGAGTTAAATCAAATTTCATAACCGACCTGAACTTAGTTAAAAATGCTGGGGTATTCAGTTTCAAATAAAACGATTACACAATAGTTTGAATTTGAACATACCCCTATTAAGGAAGTGGGGGCAGATACCAAGTCTTGCTCTCTGTAAGTGTTATTTCGATAGAAACAAGTGATTATATAAGTGAAGAGAGTGATCTACGGTATGGAAGTTAGTCGTAGCCCAGTGGCTCTGTTAGGACGGCCGGCAGAACTTCTGTCGATATCCTTGCCGTTGAGGACTCTGAAAATAAATACAATACTGTTTATTTTATTGAACATCATATACAGCATGGCGCCCCATTGGTAAACTTATTTTACCCACGTATGCGGAATAGAGTTGTACATTTTTTGACATTATTAAATTTGATGTAGTGGAGACATTTACTGAATTACTGAATATTTACTGAAATACATTTTTTAAGCAAACTATACACCACCAGCAGGTACAGACACTTGAGCTGCTGGAGCTACACAACATGGGACAGCATACGTTACCCCGTGGGACAGCTCGCTAGACGGCCACCTCCTCCTGCTCCTTCTCCCGCTGGCGCACGGCCACGGCGGTCTCCATCAGCAGGTACAGACACTTGAGCTGCTGGAGCTACACAACATGGGACAGCATACGTTACCCCGTGGGACAGCTCGCTAGACGGCCACCTCCTCCTGCTCCTTCTCCCGCTGGCGCACGGCCACGGCGGTCTCCACCAGCAGGTACAGACACTTGAACTGCTCGCGCTCGCCGCTGCCCGACCGAGTCTCCACTACGCCGGCCTGAAAATATATTCTAGGCAATTGATAAAAGAAAACAATGTATATTTATGTATGAATCGAATCATAGAAACGCGCTCTTTATAAAGCTCAGTATGTATTTCCTTGAAGCGAAATATGGTGGATGGGTGGAGTGGAAAAGTTCTCGGATATTTGTAGAAATAGAATAGTTCAAAAGAAGTGTTTACAAGCGATATGAAGTGTTAATCAGTCACATGAAAATCACTTTTAAATCTTAAGTCGCTCAAAATTATTACCAGTACCTTGTTTATATATTTCTACTGCATGTGTATTTGTAAAAAATATCATCATTTGTTTCAGACAAATGCTGAAGTGTTAGGTTTGTCACATTTTATATATAGTGAGTGACAAACTTCATCAGTCTTATTAATAAACACGATGTAAAGTTCTCCAAGACTCAAACTCGTATTGGAGTATTTATTACTACATACACTATACAAACTTAATTTTGACTCCTGCAAGTGTCTAACCAAGAAATTAACATTTAGAGCTTGCTGTAAGAAAAGCATAAATTATCGAATATTTGTGATAGGGATCAATTTAGTATAATTATAATCATTCTTATATAATTATAAGGCGATGAATTCCTATATTTATTATGTGTTTTGCCGTTTCTTCTCCTAGGTTTGGAAAAGATGGTAGTTTAGGGTAGATAGAGATAAATTTATTCATATTTTTTAATTGTTTATAATTAAACTTTAAACACATTAAAGACAATACTTAATTAGGTAATTAAAGTAAGTAAGTATCTTCACGCCCATATCCCCGAAGAGCTAGGCAGAGGTACAACCAAGGTACCCACGACTAGCCGAAGACACTAAGTCCCACAATGTGATAGGTGGCAAGCCTATCACCAACCGGGCACATTTCCAATCCCGACCAACATTTTTTTTTAATTAGAAATTTGGAAAAATCCAATTTTCTTTATGTTGGCCGACCCGGGATTAGAACCCAGGACCTCATGCAGTCAAGTCCAACACCCGGGTGTTGGACTTGACTAGACCACAGAGGCGATTAGGTAATTATTTTTTTTTAAATACTTAAATGTTTGCAGCCCTCAATGTGGTAGAATATGTTGGAAATGCTTAAATCATTTTGCAATATCTTTTAACACACTTGTTCAGCAAATAAATACATTTTATTTCTCGTAAATCAAAAAAAAAGAGAAGTAAAGGTACACCATGAATAATTATTTTGTTATAATGTAAATAGTTAAGGCAGCATTTCTTTTGAGAAACATTCTACTGGGTTTTATTTAATGCTACCTGTTGAACAAATATTGTCATATTTAACGAATTAACCTAAGATACAATTAATTAAATCTCTACCTTGAAAATAACTTTTTTTTTAATAATATTGGAAGGCAAACAAATAAGACGGATTTCTTCCTGGTAAGAAATTCACGCCGCCGTAAGACATCAAAGGTGGTAATGGTGCGTTGCCAACCTTAGGCCGGTATGTTAGGCCCGAAACTGTGTTAAACGAGCACGTGCGATGGCCGAACGACGCTAAAGCACGCGCGTGATCACGCAGCGATCCCCATCCCGGAGACCCGACTTACGCAGCGTCTCCAGTTCAATTTTAACGATGTGCTTGTACTGTCATATCGATGGAGAATTTAATATAATATTACTACCTAGCAAAACGACAATTAGCACGAAAAAAATCGCAACCGGTGAGCCTTTTAATTGAATCTAGGTTGCTATGCGGGAAATTTGTTGTAAATTAATGGATAACAATAATTTATTTTATAAGTATTTTAAAGTTTCGGTTGAAGAAGTCTATGACGAAATATTTCCAAAACTGGAATCGTATTTGAAAGTCAACAATCTTAAAGTAAGAGCTATATCAGTTATTCCAGCAATGGAGGGGCTGGCAATAAACAAACTTTTTACAAATAATTAAATGGTTTACAAATTACGGTAGATGGTAAAATAGTGTTAATTACGGTGCATTTACCGTAATTATGGTGCACATGGTAAGAGTGCCGCGCGTGCTCCTGTCGGCTCCGCGCCTGCGCCAGCGACGGTCTCCCGCAAAAGTAAATTTACCGGCTACCTTATCCTCTGAAGTTGACACGTTCAAGAGTTAGTGGAAGAATGTGCAGAGCGGTGCGTACCGTGCGGCGGCGCACCTGTCGCGGCAGCGCGGCCAGCTGCCACACGGGCGCGCCCCCGGCCTCCGCCGCCGCCTCGGCCTCCGCCTCCTCCGACGTGCGCACCGTCACCACCGCCGCCGTCCTGCTGCGACACACTCACGGTTACACAGCACTCGACTTTTTTTGAGTAAACGGGTAACACGGTTGCAACGGGCGTACCGCAAGGCTCTATTCTTAGTCCATTTTTATGTCTCATTTATAAAAACGACTTGCTCCATTACGTAAATGTAATCACAATATTATATTGTTAGCAAATGAAAGTATCTTCACGCCCATGTCCCCGAAGAAGTAGACGGAGCCACAACCAGGGCACCCACGACTAGTTGAAGACATTAAGTCCCAGAGTGTGATAGGTGAAGTCTATCTCCAACCGGAAACGTATCCAATCCTGGGCAACATATTTTTTAATGAAAAATTAAAAATTTACATTTTCTATTTTTTTTTGTTGCCCGACTCGGGAATCGAACCCGGGAACTCAAAAAGTCCGACGCCGGACCGCTAGACAACAAAGACGAACAATATTATATTGTTCGCGCACTTACATTCAGATTGAAAACACAAATGGGTACTTACGATGCGATATCCAAAATTGTACATTTGTTCATCATTAACAATCTTCTTTTAATAGTAATAAAACAAACTGCATTAAACCTTCGATGCCTAATGTTAAGCAATTAGATACTAATGCGCAATTGAAGGGTTCTTCACTGGACCTAGAAGTCCGCTATGTTTTAAGTTTGATGATTAGTAAAAAAATTACTATAATTATATATTTTGATTATTTGAGAAATTAGCAAACAGGCTAAAATCAGTAGCATTCACAGTTACAAAAATAAGAATGTAAACCGCTATTGAAACGACTAAAGTTGAATAAATAGCTATAATTCACCGTGTATTATAGCCATTTTCATAATTTATTGTGCTATAAGATTCTTCTTTCTTCTTCAGGGACATTCCACAAATGCTATCATATATTCATTATTTATATAATATACTAAAAGCCATCATTATAATGGAAGATGGCAAAATATTAAAACCATTATTTAAAAACCAAGTTTAGTTTAAGTCTCAAAAATTAGCATCTCGGCCTCCAAAAAAATTTTTCGTCATGTGCTAAAAACTAACCCTCTAGCCGCCGGGTGAAGCTCTCGGTCCTCGGGCCCGTACCGTATGACGGACTGCCATACGGACGGGTCGTATTTGACCTCCTCTTCAGACACGGCGCTGGAGGAGTACCCCTCCTCGGCGTCGACGATGTCATCCCCGTCGCTCCGGTACACCAGCAGGCCGTCGCTATAGTCGTGCTCCTGGCCGGACTGGTCTGGATCATTCTGTGATCATAATAGAATATTATTATATTTAATAACATTTTAGAGATAATTGATCACCGTCACTGGATTAAGTATACTTTTACTTGACATATGTATGGTGGAATTAAAGATAGCGCACATTTGCACACACAGAGCAACGCACATTCTGTCGGATCCCACCCCGCGCTCAGTCCCCGATGCGGCATCCACCAAAGAGGAGAGATATTAATAATGTGAGTAAAGAGCTAACAGAATTTTAAAACTAGTTTTGGACGAAAACTATTACCAGAGGCGCATTTTAAAATAGATTTGCCACTTTTTTATTTAGTCCACTGTTAAGTACTAAGTACCTCGCCGTCTGCGGGGTCCCAGGAGGCGACCACCAGGTCGGAGCTGGAGCCGGCGCCGCCCAGCTGCTTGCGGCCGCGGCGGCTGATGGTGTAGTGCAGCGGGTCGTGGCCCTCGCGGCGGATCATCTCCGGCAGGATGCGTCGGCGCGCGTTTATGAACCAGTTGCATACCTGCACGCAAACAACTATTTGTGTCTTCCTGTCATAGAATAGGGTAGCCCGTTGTCTTAGCAAAGTAGGCCTTCTATAGTAGTGTAGTAGTCTATAAGCCCAGGTTGTCTCTTACCATCAGGAGAGCCGTGTCCTAATTCGCGGCCCTATCACAAAAAGGATTGTCGAAAATAATAATGTCGGCAGAAGTGCGAATTCTGTATTCTGATACACATTGTTTGAACTTATTTTAGATATTTCTTGTACGTAAGACAGCGAATAAACACATAGCTCTCATATAGACAGCACTAAAAGGGCAACCGTGGCTTACAGCGCTTGCTTACTACTTACTTACACCAACATACTTATAACGTCGTAATAAGTATGTCGGTGTCCTGTGGCCGGGTCGTTCCGTGTTAGGGCAATCGATCAAGTCTGTGTATGCTATCTTTTTATCATGAAATAAAAATAAAAGAGATAGAAAATTTTAGATAATCAAATTGGTCACAACATAGCTTTTAAGCACAGCACAGCTTTTAATCACTATATTCCGAGGTATAATAATCTATATATACATGTCGTGATTTATTTCCTTCTAATAATAGCGTTGAAAGAAGATAGCGATAATTTAAAATAAGTTCAATTAGTGAGCAGCAGAATAATAGCCATCAATCTAAACTTTACCTTTTATATATTCATGTAATTATACTTTTATATGAAAAATCATATAATTGTTACTCGTCTTTTTGAATAACAACCAATATAGCAAAGATGTCGTCAAATGCAGTTTTTTTGTTCGATCATTTTTGTGTAAACAATTTTATCTCTGGGAAATAGCAACAGTCGGTATAGAGCCGATAGGTTTACTATGAACAAGAAGGTTACCTGCAACACAGTTAGGTTTGCCTCCTGACTTAGCGTGAGTTTCTCGGCGTCGCTGGGGTACGCGTTGTAACGATGCTCGTACAGCCAACGCTTTAGGATTTTCACAGAGTGCTTTGGCAAGTTGCCACGCCGCTTCCTTATTATAATACTCTGAAAAATATTAGTCCTATTAATATTTTTTATGGAATTCATTACAATAGCTTAAGGCTCTGTCCGTTCATTTGTTCGTTGTGTGTACCATTTGCCAACTTTAATGGTAACAACTAAGCAGGACTGCTAAAATGACAAGTATGCAGATACTAGACAAAAAACAACCTATATCGAACCTTGACCTTTTGTCGTTGTACAGTTAGACGGAAAAGGATAGCGTCTTCCTTCGTTAAAACCTCTGTTTGGTATTAAAACCAATCCGTGGTGATCACTTACTAACAAATGAACCGTTTTGTTAGTTTGTATCCTCTTCCATACAACAGCCATTTCAGGTTTGAACATTTCTGTCATAGTATTTGATATTTATAGTAGAGAGACAAGCGAAAACAAACGAAAGAATTGTGAACTAAGCTGCATCCTCGTTTCATTTTTTGATAGTCTGAATCTTGATACTAGCCCTTGAACAAATAACACAGTAAGCATACGCAGACAAAGACAGTACAGCATATTTTGTATATAACATGATTTTTTTGGTGGCTACAAAAAGGGATTGCGTCGACCCGCTTCGGCTAGCCGTAAGCCGTCTGTCTTAGCGAGAACAATTGGAACTGTACACGCACAGGCTATAATATAATGTATGGCCAATAAAAAGACAATACCGCTGAGTTGATCCCGCTGTACTCGTGTTGGTCTGGGTCCGCTGTAGTAAAGGTAAAAATATAGGTAATCACCAACAAGACCACGGGTGATAGTGTACTGTGCAGCAACTTGCCCGGGTGGGGATCGACTGCCGTAAGGCCTGTCGCCTGACTCTGTCATGTTCTGGCCACAGCACAGCGCACCTGTAAGATCTATGGTGTCTATAGGCCATGGTTTCCTCTTACCTTCAGGGGAGCCGTGTGCTTGTTAGCTGACCTCTCACATAAAATAATATTTCGAAGGATCGTCTCCAGTGGTAGTTTATAAAAATGTCGACGCTCACGAGTACCGTTTTTATAGTCAACGTGAATAACATAATCGACAAGTTTTTTTTATGATATTGAAAGGCAAACAAGCAGACAGATTTCTTGATGGTAAGAAATTCATGCCGCCTAGAAACACCCAAGGAGGTAATGGTGCGTTGCCAACCTGAGGCCGGGATGTTAGGCTTCGAGTAAAATAAGTTTACCGGCTACCTTACCTTCCAAACCGGAACACGTCATGACGTTATGGCGGCAGGAATACGGCGGCGGTGGTACCAACCCGGGCGAGTCGCTGTGAAACTCTACCACCTAGTCAGTGTTCACGGTGTCAGTGACGGTAAGCCTATGCTCGCCTTTTACGAGCTGCCTGGCAGGAAGGCAGATAGATGGTCTTTTCTGCAAAGGAGCCCGAACCAACACAGGGAATTATTAAGAAGACTCAGTACAGGCTTTCAAACCGCGGTTCAAATGGTTAGAGCTATTATGTCAGCGAGAGACGAAATGGTTCAGTTTCAAATCTTGCTCAAGGTGCTATTTTTGAAAAAAATTGTTAGAATGTAAATGAAGTTTGTTTTTTAATTCCTCATAATATATTACCGGTGGTGTTGAAGTTTGGCCAAGTGTGAGACTGCCGCGTCTCGTCCGGTCAGCCTCTCCATCTGTTCCAGACTCGTTCTCGTCCGTCGATGACGTGGACGGAAACCGATCACGTGCTGCAACAATTTATTGTCATTAATATTTAAAAAAATTTTAGACATTTCAACTTTTTTTATTATTACTGTTTGCGTCGTTTTTTTTTTTTTTGAAATGGCTAAAATGCTGCTAACCTCGCGGTTTTTACAACTTCACGAGTAGCGTGCTCAGCCCGAGACATCATTATTTATATGGATTGGACTGTTTCCACAACGCCAGCAACTAGGGTGGTGTCCCGGGAGACCAAAATTCGACTTGGTGCTGCGTTCAGGTTATTGGGTGGATTTGATGGTTCTGTTTTTGAGGGGTTGGTCATAATTTCCGAGGTGGTCTCGTATTAATTTTATCTTGATCCGTCTAATGGTTTCTGATTTGAGTTATGCTTAGTAATGCAAACATTCTTCGTTTATTCTTTATTCGTTATAAACGAAGATTTTTGAATTACTAAGTTACCCATTAATTATTATAATAATATTAATTACCCAAAAGTTACAGGTGGGTTGATAAAATCTATGTGGGACCATTTGCTATTTTTCGAAAAAGAATTATCAAATCGCATAGTACCTAAGGGAATAGTTGGAGTCTGTTTTTGCAGTTTCATTGGGCTTCATCCTTTGCATGCCGAAACGCGGATCCGGGCAATCCAGTTAAACTGCAGCGTTAAAGTCGCGGCATACCAGATGTTGATTATATGAATGTATGCACGTCTGCCGACTACTCTCTGTCATGCTCTGAACACGACACACAAATTTTTGTGCTAAAGCTTACATTAAACATTAGATTTAGAAAATGTGGATCAAATTCATGTTCCGCTGCAAATAGTAAGTATATATAATACGACGGCCCCGTCTATACTCTCATCTAGTAGAGATGAAAAAATATATCCAAATTTAGCAAAATTTGTTTAGAATATATCCAACCAATTAGAGTTAACCAACCTTGTTAACATATACTGTTGCTATATTTTAATTTACAGTAAAGTGTCACAATCTATAGATACATATACATATAATAAAACCGCACAAGAGATAATTTCGTAGCTATGTTAAAGAGATTTTAACAAAAGTAGGAAAAATGGGGACCAGAACACGTATTGAGCATTTTTAGAATTTTTGTCTGTCTGTATCACAGCCGTGATTAGCACCAAATCTACCGAGCCGATCGTGACGAAGTTTGGCTGTCCCGTATTAATTTTCAAGTCATAAGCTCAGACCGATATAAAAGTATAGACGGGGCCATCACATACAAATGCGAACGGAAAAGAAAAATAAAATTTAAATTAACTTTAGGGATCCACTCCCTTATTTATTCCTGCTGCACATGATGACAATGTCATGTTCCGGTATAGAGGGTATACCTACTTGCACAATAATGGTCTAACACTTCGACCAATAGACAGCGAAGCAACTACAACATCTATATTTTTTATAGGCCACGGTTATCTCATATCTTACGACCAGGAAATCTGTGTGCTTGTTTGCCGTCTTAATCAGATAAAATAAAAAAAATCTTATTATTTCATTGATTTCTCGTTTTGATCAGGGTTCACCGAGTAAAATAGACTGTCTGGCTCTCTGGCTGGTAGCTCGTACCTAACAGGCAAGCATATTGAAATAAAAAATAATTTAATTCATATATACCATACAATGGGTACTTATGACGCGGCCATATAATTCTAAAAGCTACCACCAGATCGGAACGCGGCCTTAGTTAAATGGATTATTACCAACGAGACCACTGGTTGTTGTGTGTTGTGTTCCGGGTCCACCGCCTTCAGACTGCGACTTATACCAGAAAAAAATTAGATATCACCCTCGCGCCTTGCAGCGGGCTTGGTTCGTATAGCCACTACGGCCAAAAATTTTCTACGAACATTTAGAACGGCGCCTATAGTGCTAACTAAATTCCAGACATTACGTTCGCACTCAGAGACGTCAATTACCTTTTAATCAGTCATTATTTCGACATTTTTCATTAAAAAAACTGTGACTTAATTACATATGAAATGTTAATAGTCGTCTCTGTGCACGTTCGATTGACATAATATAATAAGCGCTATAATTTCAGTGCGTAAATTACCATAATCTGTAGGAAATAATAAAGGTACTGTTAGGGTTACTCTTGAATCTGGATTTAATTCAAATAGATATTGGAATCGAATATGCCAGTTAAGATACTCTTGGACACGGTACTAGCGGGTTAATAACATTTCGTTGCAAAAAATCAACGAATATGATTAAAAGATTTCAGTTTATAGTAAACTAAAAGATAATAAATCGCTGGCGTCGTCTTTAATAGTACCTAAATTGACATATCCAATTTACGTGAAATCGACACACAAGGTTAACGGTATCGGTTATTTACAAATTAATCGAAAGTAGAGACTTCTCGTCAGGCTTCAGAAAAATTGTAATAGCGTTATATGCGTTGTCGTTGACTAAAACATTGCGCGAGTTAAGCATAAAGATACTGAGTTTTTGTTCCAAAGTTAGTATGTAACTTTTCCTTGCTCCCTAAGGATGTGTTGTTGTTTTCGTATTCTAATATGAACTAACCGGTGTCATTTGTGGTCCTAAAATGACAGTTGTTCATTTGTATGGTAGCGTGCTATGACCGATACTAGAAAGGCATAAGCAAAAGCTGCACGTCACGGAGATGGAAATGCTGCGACGTGGGTAATCAATGCCTAAATGCCATAAAATCTACAGGCGCTTGGAAAAGAGGAAGACCTTAGTAACGCTGGCTAGATGTCTTAGAATAAGACAAGTGTCGGAACGGAACAATGTGAAGAAGTAAGAGTAGGAAAGTAAACCCTAGGTTACCAAGTTTGGAAGTGAAGAACAACTGTGATACGCTAGAATGACTATGACGACCATCAGAATAATATCACGTCATTTTGAAATATTATTCAGATCAAATAGTTAAAACTATGTACGGCTGATATTGTAGGTCATGAACTGTTGAGACAAAAACCGATGTAAGCCATTTAAGATTTAGTTACATACATACCTACTTACATATCTTCACGCCAAGTCCCTTACGGGGTAGGCAGAAAGTATCGAATGCCAGGCCTCACGATCCTGACAAACCTGTCTAGCTTCCATCACATTCATTCCCCTTTTCATACAAACACGAAGGTTTCGGAGACTCTTGACACCACCTTCGGATAACATCGTAGAACGTCAACCCCGGTATCTACATCCATCCACATTCGCATTGTATGTCTGCTTTGTCAATCTTTCATCTGTCATTCTTTCCACATGACCGAACCAGCCCTTTCGCATTTTAACACCAACACTTTCTTTCAATCCCACTCTTTCTCGGATCTCGATGCTACGAATGCAGTCAACGAGCGTTACACCACAAATTTTCCATAGTGCTCTCATTTCGACCGCACTTATCCTACTTTCATGTTTTTTCTGACACACCCAACTCTAACTCTCGCTTCCATACAATAACCTTGGGATAAACACAGAATTGAACAAAAAGAGACTAGCTTTTTGACTCAAAAACTCAACTTAGATTTAGTTGCTTCGAGAAATAAGTCTTAAGCGAAATAAGTTAAAAGCTAATGAAAAACATAGTTCGTAACGCAAAATAATAATTCCGAGTGTTAGGTAGTTACCGAACGAAAATCGTCGTATCACCCTTATTTGACTGGTAAATTTATTTTGCTTTATCTAACTATGTCAAAAGTGTTGTTTGATTATTCCGAAATGTGGGTCACCCATGGCTGCCAGCGCACCAACTCGACATCTCCTAACTTCAATATATTAAGAACGATAAACGTTATCAGATTGTCTATTCCACGTGATTTTGCCCATGCTTAGATAGCACTTCAAGGAAATTGTATAGCCCTTGAAGTTGGACTATCAAATGCCAATATTATAGACAGATCATTTCTGACATTTGTTCCATTATTTTAGTATAGACTTCAATACACAGACAATATTATACACAACTAAATGTTGCCCGCGGCTATGCTAACGTATTTTAAGTTATTTAGCACTCCCGAGGGAACCCGTTTAAATATCGGGGTAAATAATAATAGTCTATATGTCATTCTCAGCCTCCTTCCTCCATTCCACACACAAAAATTACACCATAACTCCAATGTAAAGTGAAAGATGAACAATGAACAACCAATCACTATTCCGTATTTATAATGTAAATATGAATGGCGAGACTTCTTGTCGCCATAATCTTAGATCTCATTATCATAATACCTAGGTGCCTCCTGGCTGGAAGCGTCTTCACCATCTCGCCACCACTGCATAGTGAAGGCGGATTGCGGCACCACCAGCGAGTCCCACACTCAGGACAGACTCCACAGGGCCTGGACGTGTGTAAATGCATTGTCCTCTACGAGAACAAAATAGAGGTGCCAACTGGCTAGCTGGTAAACTCATTTATGCAAGAGGCGTAAAATCCGCGACCTACCTCAGGTAAAAAAAAAAATATCTATACAGATAATAAAAACTTAGACATGTTGATAAAAGATTCAAAATTTTAAAATACTTTTTGCGGTACGATTTAAAAAACCAGGCTCTTGCAATAAGCTACCTACAGCCATTCAGATCTGCTAAATCTATAAAACCCATTAACATACATACTGACAAAAAATCCTGCTGGGAAACAAACTTAGTCCCACCTGTTTCAAAGTACAACCCCGACACCATTAGCCCATTGAGATTCGTAACTGTCCATTTTATCAAGCTATATATAGCGACAAACGTGTTAATATCGTAAATTCCTCAGTAACTACGTGATTTTAGATAACAATCATCAATTTTATTGTCTGGCCCAACGTAATATCAAAGCTTATCTACGACGAACTATGAAGTGACGTCAAACATTTTTTTTTCACAAGCTCACAAACTTCGTGATGTAGAGGAACATGGTGTTTCTCTACAGTAAGGTTTAGCCAGCATTTTATAATTTGTACTTTCGAACTGTCTGACTGTCTTCTCCGAAAATTATAACATGATACTATTATAATTTTATGGGTTAAGAGGCTTATTAACACAGAACAATGTTACTCACAGAGGCTTATTAATGTCTTTTATCGCGTCGGTAACTCCAATTATGTCACGGATGTACATTAGCAGCAGCGATCAGTTACTATCAGATGCCAGTTTAAATAGAAAACTTTTTGTAACGTAAAACAATAATAACACGAATTAATTTAATTAAAATTTTAATTTTAGTAACACCACTTTACATGTCCGTATCGGGAAAATATCAATGCCAGAAGTTGTAACCGGAACATCACAAAGCCGAACACTCCCCTTTTGAAGGATAGTGTAACCTGTAAATATTTGTAACTTGCAAGTGGCTTAAACGTCTTAGTTGCATTTTCAATTTTGGCATAACTTTTTTTGATATCTGCGGGATCTGGGTTACAGTTTTTATTGTACGCTTTCCATTGTTTGTTATAGTAGAGATTAGGTAAATTTTCATAAAATTTGATAACTGGGGGATTAGCATCAGCTCTTAAAACAGTATTGTTTCAATATCACTAATTGTCATCGGAGAAAGACAACCTTATGAGTGTTATGACGTATACCATAAAGTTGCTTATAAAGGCAGACATTTAGCAAGATGGAAATAAATAAAAATACTGCTATAAGCGTTTATGGTAGAGCCCCTGGTTTCACTTTCACAGCGTCTTGAGAGCTTCAGCATTATTATCTCCAAACCATTAAAAAACTTAGAGCTACCTATGATTACTTATCACCGCATGGTTATTTTTTCCACAGGCACCGTATTCTAGGTCATAAGCTCTTCAGACATTTACCATAAAAAAACGACGAGTTGCACTCCGGGAGTGCCGGCAGAAATGAAAACTTGAATATTAACGTTGTGAATTTTTGATATTTTAGAAATGGTTTAAAGAGAATAATTTTGCACGAATTGCTTCAATTATCAGTATGAAAGTACTATCATGTACGTGTTAGAATACAATCTTCATTTATTGCGCATTATTGTGCACAAACATGATAACACGAACATTCGCACAAGCGCCCTGCGCAACGCCGCTAAAGAAGTTTTCACTTCAATAACGTAAAAACAGCTGTCCTAAATTATAGCAAAACCGATCTTGCAATAAGCGTTAAGGAGTAAAAACCACAAAATTTAAGTTCCTTATAATTTTATTTTAATTGAGTTTTTAAATTTCACAAAGAAGGTACCTACCAAGATATAAATTATTTATTTTATCTATGTTTGAATAGTTGCAGGATGGAATATTGAAAATCAGGATCGAAAAAGCCGCTGGATAGGTAAATACTAGATATTAGATAACGACTTATGTTTTATCGACATCCGGAATCGCTTCGCTTGTCGCGCCGCTTGTGTTGCACGCACGGCGGCAGACACGCGGAGATCGATAGGGTTCAACGGCCGCAAGTGACGCAACCCTCCAAGGACAACCTTGTCAACCGACGACGCCGGAACCTTACTAACCCAATGTAATATGCCAACCCATTTTATGTATTGCCAAGTAGGTAATACATTAGTATATATTTTTTACCTTTTACAGTACCTACCCGTAAAACTACCAAAACCGCAAAAATGTGAAATTTGTTGTTTTTAATAGGTATCTACCTATCTATTTTCTTTTGCTTCTCCCGCGTTTTATTAAATTAGCCTATCTCTTTTCTTTTGCTTCTCCCCCGTTTTATTAAATTACGGTTATAAAAACGGTTATTTAAAAGACTCGCTGAACACTTTTTGAGATATGGAGATGAAATCTTAATTTTTTAAGTTGGACCAAATTAAAAATACGTACAAAATTTTGTCTAAATCGATTTAGTACCTACCTATCTTAAGTTTATCCTAACAATCATTTCTACCTACATCGTGACACGAAACGAAACTATAAAAACTAGGAATACTGTTGAAAATTGGTAATTAGATATTATACTCCGCATTAAGATTTTCACACAACAATAGAAAAAAAAATAACTCAATATTTCTTTTCGTCGATCTCTTTCGTGTGTGGTATCTATGGATAGGTCTTCAAAAATGGTTTTGATGTTTCATATAGATATGTAATTATTTTCTGAATAGTTTGAACAAGAGGCAATTCCAAAGTGGTACATTACCAAGCAAACTTTCACCGAAAATTGTTTTTTTTTTATGATATTGGAAGGCAAACAAGCAGACGAATTTCCTGATGGTAAGAAATTCTCGCCGCCTAGAGACATTAAAGATGGTAATGGTGCGTTGCCAACCTGAAGCCGGAATGTTAGTCCTCGAGCAAAAGTAAATTTACCGGCTACCTTACCCTCCAAACCGGAACACGTCATGACGTTATGGCGGCAGGAATAGGTAAGGCGATGGTACCAATCCGGGTGAGTCGCTGTGAAACTCTGCCACCTAGTCAGATGTCACGGTGTTAATAATAATAATAATAAATCATCTTTATTTCACATAAACCTACAAGAGGCACTTGTGACGGGTCTATATAATAATAAATCTACCACCGGATCGGAACGCGGCCGCACACTGAGAAGATCCGGCAAGAAACTCAGCGGGCTTGTCTTTTTTTCTTAGTTTACAATATATTTACAATAATTTATGAAATGATACATTATATATTATAAGAGATTGGCATGAGGAGCAATTAATCCCAAGCAGTCTTATCTGCTAAATATTCAGCAATGTTATAATAACCCTTTTGATTTAATTTACATTTAACACATTTCTTAAATTTATTAATTGGAAGTTCTTTCATATAATTGGGAAGTTTATTGTAGAACTGTATACATAGGCCCATGAAAGAATGGCTTACTCTGTGGAGACGAGACACATGCACAGCAAGATTATTTTTATTCCTTGTATTGACACAGTGTATATCACAATTTCTTTTAAATGAACTTGAATTTCTGTGAACATACATTAAATTTTCAAAGATATACTGGGATGCTAAGTTAGAATTTTGATTTCTTTGAATTTTTCTCTCAGTTAGTGATGGTAAGCCTATGCTCGCCTTTTACGAGCTGCCTGGCAGAAAGGAAAATGGTCTATTCTGCAAAGGAGCCCAGACCAGGGAAGTAATTTAGAAAGTAGTTTTTTTAAATATGTCAGAAACCGAAACCACTATATATGAAATCAAAGAACTTTTATATTATGTTCCTTGCAGCTACGGAACCTTTCATAGTCGAGTGTGACTCGATTTTTTGGGTGTACAAGTCGAAGCATTCCAGAATAGCATCCCTACCTTGTTCTAATACATTTTATATCGCCTTAGATTTGGCATTTGACTTTAGAGACAGATTTGATATAATTTCTCTCTGGACTTCATACAAAATGTTGGCACAATCCTGATGGATCCAGGAGATCTATAAACCCTGCTGCCTTCAGCCTGCCTGACATTCCATTTAATATAAATTGAAATAAATCGATAATATTTTGTTATTTTGTAGGTAACTACTTTTTCCGACACAAATACTCTGTCTGCCTAAATATTTTGTTTTAGTATTTAGCCTAGAAAATTGACACTGATTATATATGCAGTGTAGGTACTTACATTGAATGTTGTTGTTTTATTATTATTATTAATGAACATTGAATTGAGTACATTTATATTGCCTCTGTGATCTAACGATCTGATGTCGGACTTGACTTCTTGAGATCCCAGGTTTGATCACCAGGACAGGCAACAAAAAAATAGATAATGCATATTTTTAATTTTCAAATAAAAATAGCACTACCTGGACTGCATATGCGCCTGGTTGGCGATAGACTTACCTCCTATCACATTATGAGACTTAGTGCCTTTGGCTAGTCGTGGGTGCATTTGCAGGTGCAATAAAATTGATCCAATAGTTTTCTTGAATAATGTAACAACCAGACAATAAAAATAAAATTTTTAGTCTCAGTAAAAATTAAACAAAACTTTTAAACTAAATCTAAAACATTGGCATTTAATTAAGACTGAGCGTAAAACTCATTATCATGTAAATAAGCATACACACTTTGACCTTTTCAATGGAATATATTATTATATGTAACATACCAATGTCACTTGTTTGTGTATACAAGTATAAATCAATCTGTACCAATATAAGAAAATGTTTGTTTGTAGTTAATTAAATGTTGAAGTTGCAGATATAACATTTGTTTCATTATTAGAAAGCTATTTTTTTTCCTAGATGATACACATTAAGTTGTTACTATGTATCAATATTAGAATTAGCTGACAATAGATCCACAAGTTTGCTGATTGCAATTAACTACAATCCTATTCAAATGCTTGAATAAATCACCTGATCCAAACTGCAATATCCACAACACACTGTGTGTTCAAAACACACTCGCAAACATGTTGATATGGTCAGCTAATATCATTTGGTTCAATATTTTTTCTTTAAAAAAATTAAAATGGAAAGAGAGAAAATAAAAAGAAACAAAAAATTTGGCAAAGACGGTGATCAATAAAATAAATTTAAATTTCTTTTACTAATGTCTTTATAATTTCACTTAAATGATCCTATGTGTTTGCTACTTTTTGTCACGTCGCTGAAGCTAGCCAACAAAAAAGATTATCAGCGTAACCCTTTCGCTGCTACTGCAATTAATTAATTATAGTTGAACATCATTTTTATTTTAACGGTTCAAAAG
>NJDC01000242.1:0-65262 GCA_002245475.1 Calephelis virginiensis | reverse complement strand
TCTGCCTTGAGCTAGAATCGCGGAAATTGGTGACTTTACAGCTTATGACACCACAAATAATAACCGGTACCGAAAATCTCGGCGACGGAACATTTTAAGGTTTTTTTTTTATTTTCTTGGAAGTAAATCACTTACACCCCTGTAGTGGGCGTATGCCTCTGGGGCGAGAGTTGGATGTTGGGTAGATGAATCAGTGCAGAGTATCAATTTCCGCGTTTTTAGTTCAATGCAAAAAATTATTGTACTCTAGGCATTCAAAAAATTAAATGATTAGTACATTATCTTTGGCGATTAAAACTAAAGAAGAATGTTAAACAAGCCCCGTCAATAAAAAGCCTTGTCAATAGAACTATAATGTTAATTTTATTATTTAAAGCTTTTGAACTGTTAAAGTAAAAATGATGTTCAACTATAATTAATTAATTGCAGTAGCAGCGAAAGGGTTACGCTGATAATCTTTTTTGTTGGCTAGCTTCAGCGACGTCTTTTTGTCCCATTATGTTTGTCTTTAGAATAAACATGCAGATACATGGCAAGCAACATACATCACATAGCACTGTCAAATAAACTTTATAACCTATTTACTCACACCTTCCAATTATACATATAAAAATCAAGAGAAAGAGAAAGAGAAGAAGGAGTAGAAGTAAGATGTCTGTAAGTTAGATGTAGGTGAGTTCTGCATATGTAAGATAAATGTGATATCAAGAGACTACAGGAATTCAATACCCTCTGGCTACTTTGTGTGAAGATATATGTGTAAGATGTGCATCTGTCCTTTTTGATATTACTGAGATTTAAATCACATTGGTGTTAAATATTTTTTTATAAAGCTAGCAAATGTTTTATATAAAAAATGGCTCCTTCTACAGTTTCAGACTTTGTCCTGAATAAACACAGTGACATGAACTTTACATAATTTATGTATTCCTATAAAAGATATATTTATTTGTGTTAAATAGGCTAGAAAAAGACGGTGGATCCTTGTATCATGGCACCTCGAACCTTGGTAGGGTTTGAGAAGTACATCAATAGATATATATAAAAAATGGCTCCTTCTACAGTTTCAGACTTTGTCCTGAATAAACACAGTGACATGAACTTTACATAATTTATGTATTCCTATAAAAGATATATTTATTTGTGTTAAATAGGCTAGAAAAAGACGGTGGATCCTTGTATCATGGCACCTCGAACCTTGGTAGGGTTTGAGAAGTACATCAATAGATATATAACAGACATATGATATATATACATCATTTTAATGATATATAGCAGTACAGAAATCACCCAAATATAATGTAATGTTCAATGAGAGCAATGTGAACACAAACAAGGTTTCTAAATATGTGTGAACTATTCTTGACTACTGTTGTTTCAACAACTGGGTCTTGAAAGGTTTTTTTTAAATTTAAATCTAGTGCTGTCCAAGTTCAAAAAAGTTTAGGAATCAACAAAGCTAATAAGTTGGGTAATTGCTTAAGGACCTGTCTTCATCAAAGAAAAGGAATTCAGATAATTAGCTTGTGGATAAGATTACCTACGACTTAGTGGTCATAATTTTTAATTTATTCATTTTATAAATAAGTTGTGTAGTTCCCATATCCTAAAAACTTGTCTAATCTTGTTTTACCTACTTTTATTCACTAAGGCATTTGTAATATTGCATACAATTTATACTTCTACTTGTTAAAATGTATGTGAGACAAATTGTAAGTATTATTACTTATATATATTATATTCTATGAAACATTTGAAAGATTAAGAATAGATGTTTGGGTATCAGGTAATCAGGTAATATTTACATCATATTATAGCAAAATCCTAAAGCAATATAGTTCAAGAATATCAATGTTATCTCAATCTATTGAAATAATATAGATAATTGTTTTAGTGACTTAGTTTTCCAAATTGCCTCCATTTTCATTAATAACTTGCTCCATCTATAATCAAACTAAGCTCGTGATAATGGTATGGTAATTTGTTTACCGCCGCCATCTTATCAATTATCATTTTTGACAATGTCTAGTTTTGTACTGTCAATCATTACGACAAAGTCAAATATTTCAATAACAATAACAAATCCACAACTATGGCGTTAAATAATTTAACTACCGAAAATAATATGTACAAAAACTTAGCTTTTGTACGTATTTTTATATTATAAGATCTATGAAATTGATGTAAATTTTATAGTTTGTATAAGATGTCTAAAAATAACTGTAACATGTGTAGGGCTATATTTTGTTATGTTCAAATTAGAATTATCGGGTAAAAACAGCAAAACCAATAATTTTATTGCCGTTAATTTCCAATAACTTTCCAAGGCATTTAATTTATGAGCGGATACATTGAGCCTTGAGGCGTTGTAACGCATTGGCGCCATTTTACTTTTCCGTGAACATGTTGCTGTGACGTAACAGACCTAGATTCTTTCCCTAGCTTTTCTCTAAGTTCTAGGTATAACATTTAGTCAGATTTTTATGTAATTTAGAACCAAATAAAAGCCTTGTTTTGGAATAAATGTCACCTTGACGTATGTCAGTATGACATGCATGGCGGAAACGTGGCGTCGCTAAAGACCGGCTTGCTTACCTCCAGGCGACATTGAGTGCTGTCTACTTGTGACTCTTGCGTTTGTAATGATGTCTCCTGTTAGTTCTCTCACGTTTCGATGATGCTGATATTCCATGTCAGGCCGGTCGTATTCTTCTTCTGCTATACCGGCCGCAGGTGGTAGCATCCTCTGTTATTCCATGAGTACGTTTTATTGTGGCACAATAAAAATTGTCTGTCACTAAGACACTTATATCATAAAACAATAACTGTCAATCTTGATGTATTCAAAACAAAAATAACACTGCGAACGGCAAACCGAACTAGAGCGCGACTGTTTCTGTGTGAACGGGGAACGGCGGGAAGCTATTCTACAGCGCCGCCGCGCACACTTCTCTTTCTAACATACATAGATATTTATATGCATCTCTTTCACTATGCGTCGTTTTGACGTCAAAATAGATTTAATGTCATAACAAAGCGTGGGCTGCTTGGCATTCTTGATAATTAAATGTCAAGCATTATTTTATAAGAGTGACATCTGTTTATTCGTTAATTAACTAGTAAAGTAATAACTTTTAATATGTCAAAATTTAAAAGTGTGTTGGGTTCAATTTTAAAACTATACTTCTTTGAATATAAAACTAACTGTACCTGCATACTGTCTTCATTATTTTTAGTAATTTATGTATAAAATAAAAGTATTTTCAAATAGTTGGATTTCTCATCCTGCACACCTACACATATTTGATTATAAGAAAATTAAGTAGGTATGATAAGCCTAATTATTATTGAGATGATAAAAACTAAGTTAACCGGTAACCAAAAAGTTTAATACACCTGTCGGTAACTGTTGATTGACGCTTGATTCAATACTATTTATCTAGGTACTTAAAAAAAATCCATTGTATAATTGTCTGTTTTAACTGAATAAAAAAGATATTAAGGGCAAACGTTCAACACAGCTAGGCAAAAAATTACAAGAGATTGCGCTATTCTGTCAAATTACACGTTTTTATTTATTTCAGTATTATAAACGACAAATAAACTAATTTCATGCAAATTTGCGCCTTTTTCCGATTGTTTCTTAAGACAAATGAAACGCATGTAAGCCTATCAGCACTCATGTTTTTGAGAAAACTGGCTACAAACAAATTGTTTTGACACTAACATTCATTACAGGCGATACATTATACGTGAACAAAGATTACGCAACACGTGCAAGTATTAAAATTGTGGAACTAGGTTCTTAGTATTTAATACCGTATTTCATAAGATAGTTTAACTTGTAAATGGCGTAGCGATTAGATAGCTAGATAGTGAGATTGAAGGTTCGAACTTTGTCTTGCCAAGTGCGTTTACTTTATCTTTTATTACTATTTTTCTCATGTTATAGCTGTTATACTGTTTAAATGACTCTAAAAAATCAAGAAGTTCTCGATTAGACTTCATTTTTTTTAAAATTTTTTTGGATGTTACTCGATTACTCGGCCAATAGCCAAAATATTTTGATGATTCGTTTTTAGAGAAAAAAGTAATGGTCATGATAGGAAATATGCGCCTCTGTGGTCTAGGGTTCGATTCCCGGGTCAGGCAACAAAAATAAATTTGGTTTTTTCCAATCTTGTAATAATATAAAAAAATGTTGCTCGGGATTGAATATGTGCTTACTATAATTTATGTAACAAGGTCCAACAACCAAATAAGAGTGATTAATCTAGCTACGTAGGTACTGATATCTGGGATAATAATCATTATGAAAAAATACTTCCAAGTTTCATTAACTATTTAATTATCATACATAACTAACCACATTCTTATTTATGCTAACCACATTGTGCGATTGCTAAAATAATGACATATTTTTGTTAAGTATTATAATGTCATCTTTTGGTATATTTAAGAACAAAAACAGAGTGCTAGAACCATATTATGACATAAAGTTAGAAAACATTACGCATAGATGGCGCTAACTCACTACTCATTAAGGTCGCCTCCGCCAATTCGGAATTTTGTTACGGTAGGTACTTATTCAGATTTGAAAAGAATTTTCAGACCACAACAGTGCCACACCAAATCAATGAATGATACACGTCGATAATTGTCCCGTACGTTAATTTGTATGTCTGTGTGTATATGTGAGTGCATACGTGCAAGCGTGCGTGTGCGCGCGTCTGTGCGTATATCCCAGCCCCACGGTCACGGTAAACAAATAGGCTACCTTCTCCGTAACGCGGCCACTCTCTTGGGCGACTGGTTCAGGAATTGGCGTATACTCCAACTCCAAAAAAATGCAGCGGTGTACTTTAATCGAGGCACACACCCAGCGAACGGATGTGACCCAGTCGTAACCCGGGTACAATCAGAATGTTCGGCAGAGCAATCCCCTGGGAAAATTCAACAAAATTCATTCTAGACAAAAATATGTTGTTCGAACCGCATATTTCATGTGTTACAAACAAGGCTAAAAGGCTAAGTTCGTACTTAGCCGTCTCTATTATTTGATTAATAAAAAAAAATAAAATGTCACTTCGTTACAAAGTGACACTTTACAAAACATGTGTTAGGGGAGTTTTTGGCGCCATCGTGAATGAAGATGGTCGTAATTTTTTCACAATTATTGAATTTAGTGTAAAATATGAGTAAAATTAGTTAATATAGTGGGAATTAGTTTGATTTTGTTCAGTGAAAGTGCACCAATAATATAATCATGAAGAAATTAGTGTATCGTGAATTTCCTCGCTGCCGCCAAATCTCATAAACGAGCTTGTGTAACGAAACCACCGCTTTACTCAAGACCCAGACAAGACTGTGTAAATAGTGAGTAATGACTGAAATAAAGAATTAATAGGGAAGACATAAATTGAAAATATATAACAAGAAAAAGATTTATTAATACGGAAGACGTGGCTGTACGGACACAGATCCTTTGCCTTTCCCCGACTGGGATAAAATTAAAAAACAACAACAACAACATGTGTTAGGCCTATATTAGCTTACGCTAGTGTAGCCTTCGCACATACCATCCCATGCCACCCTATAAAAATACAAGTACCTAGTTCAGAATAGGTTCATGCGTACTGCCACCGGTTGTCCGGGGTACCTACTACCTATATTCGCAACGAGGACCTACATCACGACCTAGATTTACCCACAACAGCGCAGCATTTCAAAGAACTATCGGAACGTGACTTTGAAATAACAGCTGCCCACCCGAACCTGGTGTTAGCACCTGCGTATGACTACACACCGGCGGCCCACCAAACTTAGAAGACCCCGCCACGTATTATCGAATCCTCCGGACCCAATTACCAAGACTCCCAACCCGAACACAAATTCACAAAACAACATCACTCTACACCATCGCCGCCGGTCTCGGCGACCAAGATCTCCCTTGCGCCCGGCGCCTAACGCCTAGCGACGAGCCGCCACTACTCCTCCATCAAGTTCACCCAGTAACCAGAACGCAGCACCAATTCTGGCTGGCGTTGTAGGGAACAGTCAATCCATTTAAATGATGATGTCTTGGGCTGAGCACTCTGCTCGGCCCAAAATAGTCCGGTGAAGTTGAAAAACCTCGCGGTTTTCGCCGTGTTGGTCCGGGCTCCTTTGCAGAATAGACCGTCTGCCTTCCTGCCAGGCAGGTCGCAAAAGGCCAGCATAGGCTTACCGTCACTAACACCGTGACATCCTACAAGGTGGTAGAGTTTTGCAGCGACTCGCCCAGATTGGTACCACCGCCTTGCCTATTTCTGCCACCATAACGTCCAATGCTTGCCGTTGACGTGTTCCGGTTCGGAGAGTAAGGTAGCCGGTAAACTTACTTTTGTAACAAAAGTAAGTTTACCGGCTAAAAGTTTTGTTCGAGTTTTGTTACAACCCGGCCTCAGAGTAACAACGCACCATTACCACCTTTGGTGTCTCTACGCGGCGTGAATTTCTTACCATCAGGAAATCCGTCTGCTTGTTTGCCTTCCATTATCATAAAAAAAAAATTGCAACATTGTATTAGCCATTTCAAAAAAAAGAGCGTCTGTGCGTTTGTGCGTCTTTGTTTTTTGAACTAGAAAGTAGATTTCTAAAGATATTAACGAAATTTAAAAATCATGTTAGTATAATTTAAAAAAAAACTTGAAAAGAAATAGGTATGACTCTTCTATGACAGAAATCAGCCATGTCTTACACTGTTATACGTATAGTCAGTGACCAATCAAACATAACGGCTCTCCTGACGGTAAGATATAAACGTGGTAGTTAAGTAGGTATATAAATGTTACAGGTGTAATGTCTGGTGTTCCGTGGATGTCAGGCCTAACGTGCAAGTCGACCATTTACACGAACTGGAACACGGCATTCCAAAACGAATCAAGTCAGAATAGGTAGAATGGAAGTCTATCCCGGCAAGCTGCTTCACAATAATCTATCACTAGTAGCATTGTTGGTGACTTATATTAATCATATACTTGTCTTTTATGATTTAAGACTTAGATGGTTTATTGTGCACCTCAAAAACTTTGCAGGACAGTTGAACGCATTACAACTAATGCATATTAAACATAGTTAATACAAATAAATAGGGGAAAAAATTTACGACCATCTTCATTCACGATGGTTCCAAAACCTCCTTTTTGTACTAGTTATTTTGCCCCTTGCTGGGGCCGGCTAAGGCTACTTTTAGGCCATGCTGCCATGTCTTTATTATATATTATGTATATAGCTTTTAATGTTTCAGATGAGGAATGTTTCAGAATTTGTTTGTTGTTTATGTACCAAGACAAAACAACAAGACAAGTGAAAGCCACTCCAATTTTCAGCTTTCTACGACTCGAGGATATATCCCCATGAATTTGAATGAACATCAGTGAGTTAGTACTGACGAAATCTGGGGTTTTTAGATATCTATCCTCTAACCTTTTTTTAGATACCAATCACATCTAAAGTATAAAGGCTATGTCATTGAAATTTTATATTTTCATTAATTTTACTACAGACATGATATCATAAAAAAATTGTATAACTGATATCATCCAAACTCAAAACTCAAAATTATAATTACATAAAAAGAGCGGCCAAGTGCGAGTCGGACTCGCCCATAAAGAGTTCCGTACTCAGCAAGTAACGTCACATAAATGTTCTTGGAGTTCATATTATACAGTGATTGTGGTTAAGATTTAACTTACTAGATCTCGTTCAAACCAATTTTTAGTCGAAGATTAATTCGTATTGTACATCATATTTTTTTTTGTTTTATCATTCTCTTATTTTAAAAGTTACAGGAGATTATACCACTTCAGGGACATATTTTACTGCTTTACCTTTCGTGGAATTTTCTTTTTATGATAAGGCAAACAAGCAGATGGATTTCCTGATGGTAAGACATTCACGCTGCTTAGAGACACCAAAGGTAGTGATGGTGCGTGCCAACCTGTGGTCGGGATGTTAGGCTTCAAGAAAAAGTAAGATTACCGGCTACCTTATCCTCCGAACCGCAACACGTCAATGGCAAGCAATTATGGCGTTATCTTTCAATGTAGATAAAAGTGAAATTAGGAACCTCAATATAAGTTTTGAAGATTTATTTTCGAGCAAAACTCAGATGATTAAAGATTCGCATTCGCAAGAATGCGCATACACTTAATCTTTTATTTAGTGTTCTCTTTAATTCCAATACCCCCGTCTATCTGTACCGTCCGTTTTTTTTTCTTAATGAAGATAATGTCAACGTCATTGCCAAAGGTTTGTGTTAAAGATTCCGGAGCATAAAACTAAATTCTATAAATATTCGTTCACAGTAGGGCGATTAAGCTATGGAAATAAGACTGCCTGTGGAAATAAGACAGGCAGAAAGCAACCATGGATTTAAGAAAATGGTAAAGGAGTTTTACCTGAATACTTTAGCACCAAATTTGTATCTGGGCAACTTGTAAAATTTTCACTACCTATTTAATGTGCATACATTTTTTTTGTTTTAACATTTATTTATAAATTAAACACTTTTATTTTGAAATATTATACTAAAATAATGTACTATTTATTCCCTATGTTGGTCCGGGCTCCTTTGCAAAATAGACCATCTGGCTTCCTGCCAGGCAGCTCGTAAAAGGCGAGCATAGGCTTACCGTCACTAACACCGTGAACACTGACTAGGTGGTAGAGTTTCACAGCGACTCGCCCGAGTTGGTACCACCGCCTTACCTATTCCTGCCGCTATAACGTCATGACGAATTCCAGTTTGGAGGGTAAAGTAGCCGATAAACTTACTTTTGCTCGAGGCCTAACATCCTGGCCTCAGGTTGGCAACGCACCATACCATCTTTGGTGTCTCTAGGTGGCGTGAATTTCTCACCATCAGGAAATCCGTCTGCTTGTTTGCCTTCCAGTATCATAAAAAAAGTAGATATCATACTGGCATCAGCATTCATTGTTATGGAGTAGATTGAAAAATTATGTAAGTATAAACACGTTTTATTACGGACGGATCATCATGAATCATGAAAATAACTTAAGTCATATGAACATTAAACTAACATTAAATAAGCGATTATTAATAATTACAATTAATTATTAACTAATAAGTGTAGTCTTTTTTGATTGATTCAATCAGCCTGTCGTTTACAACTTCTGGGGCTTTTCTTGAGAATTGGAAGTCCATGTGGCTGAAGTGTTCTTCGGGGACCTTATATGTCTCTCTAACATTGGGGAGCTCATTTTTCAATCTTTCAACATCCTTGGGATGAGCCATCCAGTCTTCTTCGCTATGGTAAAGTACCACAGGAACCTTGACTTCGGTCATGTTGTATTTAGGTGGCTGAGGCGTGCCGTAGACTTTCTCGTTGATACTGGGACCATAGTCGTACATTCTGAACTCGCCCCAGGCCACTGCTTGTCCGTATTGCTTGATCTGTCTTGTAGAAGCTCCAGCTGGTAAGTGAGCAGTGATCACTGGGATGAGGGAGGGCTCCATTCCACTTGTGTCCACTCCAGCCATGACAAAGTTTACATTTGAGCAGACATGATGGCAGTTGATTTGACTCTCGCACATTTCTCCTCCGACTTTAGCGATCAGCTCTTGACGAGGCCTAAATTGCCCGTGTCCAAGTTCGTTGTGCAAGGCCTGATAGTAAGTACTCTTTGGTGAGATCATCTTGAGTAAAGGACTGCGTACGTTGGTCATGTAAGCCATTGGAGAAAGAGCGTACATCACGGCGATTTTTTGTCTGTATTCGGGTTTGGTAGAAGCGAGAGCGAAGAAGGCTGTTGTACCTTGAGAATGGCCAACGTAATATAATTTGGACTGTTGGTTGGTATACAGGACGTGGTCGATCATAGCTGGTAAATCTTGAAGGGCGATTTCATCAATACTGTAACGCCAGAAATCAGGCTGGGCGGGATGTTTACTGGCATGACGACGAGAATACTTGCTGCCACGTGTGTTGCCTAACCAAACATCGAAACCTTCATCAGCCATCTTGTAAGCCAGTGATTTGCCAGGACCCATAAGTAGCCAATCATCTGCACTTCCAAGAAGACCGTGAACAAGGAGTGCTATTGGGCGCTTTTGTTCCTCGGAAGAACCTTGCTTAGACTTGATGCGGAACATGGTCAGATAATAGCCATCTTCAGTTTTCACAACGTGTTCTTCAACTCCGTATTGATTCTTTTTTAACATTTCAGTGGCATTGCTCTTAGATTCTTGACGTGGCATTTGTTCATTGGCAACGAAGGCTTGGTGGATGTTTTTCTTCTCTTGCTCGTTGACATGTTTCATGGTTTTGTAAGCATCCTTGAAGATTTTGTCATCAGCCATGTAAGGTTTTGGGCGATCTCCTCTTTGACGGCTAGTGTACGTTGCTTCTTCGCTGCTGGAGATGTATTGTTGAGGTTCTGCTTGGATCTGACGCCATCCGATTACGTCAGCGGGAACGGCTTCGCTTCTGCTGATCACTGTGGTGAAGTAAGGTGAGTTCCAGTTCTTTTCCATTCGTAACGTTGATGGAGTCTGTTTCCAGTTCTTGTAGTGCTTATTTTGCTCCATGCTCGAATCCGACGAATCGGATTCAGAAGAACTCTTCTGCCATTGCTGTTGACTTCTGACTTGATGTTGTTCGTCATATCCCAGGGACTGGGAGTTGAGGCTGTCCGTTAGAGGGCGGTACGAATTCCGGAAGATGCTGGCCGAAATGTCTCGGCCTAAGGCGAGGCAGATGAGCACGGTGAATGCCCTCATGTCGGAAGCTTGTGTTGAATATGTCGTTAGTTTGATAACTTGGCTTTTTATACAGATTTTTATCACAGATTCAGCATTTTTGTCAACTATCCGTGTAGTTGGTAACAGAGTTTTAAAATATTATACATACTACTACTATAATCCGACTTTGCTTATGAGTTTTTTTACTTAAATATGAGTAAAATGAATTTTTGGCTTAAAAATATTTAAACTTAGTAGGTACGTCAAATGTATGTATGTACGTAATTAGACACAGTAAATATTGTTTATTGTATGTCCATAAATCGAAACTTGACTGCGACAAATTGCTTTTTAAAGAGTATGAAACCAGAAATTACTATTTTTTATGATTTTGATGTATGGGTAATTTTTCATTTTACATTTCATAGTGATAATTTAAGAATAGTCAGGGTCATACGTAAAACAATAGATCATGCTAATAACTAACTAGGTAACCTTACTAATGCCCATGTTAAATAAGTATCTACTTTTTATTCTATTGTAGCCTACAGTAGTTGTAACATACAATAAAAATACATAAAGTACAAACAAACTATACTAATAAATCTCACTATCGATAAGTTAAACAGCAGCTAAATCGGTTAACTCGGGTATAATTACTATAAGCTGAACTTTTCCAAAGATTTTGTCGATATGTGTAACCAAACAACAATTGCCGCTTGCTAGTTCCTGAGTTAAATATTTCTCCCTAAGGTAGCTTGTAACAAAGAGATTACTTGTTATATATTTGATTGCTTTACCTAGGAACAAGCGGCCCTAATAATCAAATTAAATTTTTCGTATGAAAAGCAGTCTTTCTACCTTTTTACATGCTATGCCGAGTAATACAATTTTAATTGTTTTTTGACTTATGTTTCATAAAATTTGATAAATATTAGAATATTAAAAAATATAGATAGTCGTACTCTTCCACCAGGCAGTCGAATTAGCTCGTCCATAGTAGAGTTTTGCAACTATATGTGTGCACTTGACGAGCACTGACGTTTGGATAACTGAACAAGTGGAGCTTCTGATCCGGATTGGATGGGAGGGATGCCGTTAAAAAATACACAAGTTGTATAGTATACCTTATGTTTATAACGCACCAATAATATTTTTGGTGAAGGACAAACAAGGAAATTCGTTTTATTTTCCACTCTAATCTATACAAAACAAAGAAAATATGATATTTTATATATTTACAAACAAACATACAAATTCAAACAATATCTCTTTATTATTAGAGAATGCACGCCTAGCAACGTTAGGTCTAAAGTTCATTACGTGTTGCAAGCAAGTTTTAAGTTATTTTATAACATTAATCTATTTAATTATTATAGAAATATACTCACGCATAATTTCTTTCAAGTGGTAGGCAGAGTTTAGCAAGATGAACCGGAGAGGAATCTATCAACATTTTAATTGAAAATCGATGTTTATAATAACTCTTAATTTTTTATGTTATACGATAGCGAACTAACATGCGATGCCCCTAATGGTGACAACCGTTGTCTAACACCAAAGATTACTATCTTATAGCTCGGATTTTAGGCCACTAATTTTTTTATGTTAGAGGTCATTGAACAAGCATATGGCTCACCTGGTGGTAAGAGACACCTTGGCCTATAGACACCATAGATGTAACTGATGTGTCGCTCTCCTGTGGCCGGGATGGAAGGCCTTTTGTGCAAGTATATTGGCTACCCTACCCTCCAGACCGGATCGAAACAGAGTCATTATGGTGACAGGAATAAGTGAAGCGGTGGATCCCTACCCGGGCAAGTTGCTGCACAGAACTCTACCATCAGTGGTCTTTTTGGTGAACCGTTTCTACTTTGCTCGCCTCTTACAAACTGCCAGGCAGGACGGCAGATGGTCTATTATACACAGAGGGCCCGGACCAACACTGAAAGTTGAACACCGGTGAAAGTTGATTTACATATTGTATAAAGACTATAAATACCAGGTTAAAACTTGGAGTACATTAGTCTATTGTTATTTATAAGACGTTTTGCGTGTCTGCTGACGAAATAGCTGGATCGGGCACTGCCAGTAAGCTCAACATCCCGGCCACAGGGTAGCGACGCACCTGTAACATCTATGGTATCTACAGTGCACGGTTATCTCTTACCATCAGAAGCCATCAGAAGAAGAAGAAAGTAAGAGATAACAACCCTGGCCGCTAGCTTGGTGGCTGACCTCTCATATAAAATAAGACTATTTATAGTGTCTATAAGTATATGTTATCATTAGAGATAGAGATTTACTGCTTTTTCGCTGTCGACCCTTATGCGATGTTTGGTGCTTGTGTGGCAGAGGTCCTGTTCCACCCGTGATTTGCCAAAATACTTAGTGTCACAATGTAAGAAACCAACCGGCTAACTTATCGTTATTCCGGGCATTTCGAATAACTGACTTTGAAAAAAGGAGGAGGTTGTATGTTCTAATCCTATGTTTTTAAGTTTGTATGTTAATCGATTTATCCGTAATTTCTGGACGGTTTTATAAAACATATTTTGGTATTTGAAAGAGCGCATTTCCATTGTGGTCCCATTGCCACCATGACTAGATCTGGAAGGATTCTACCACCAATTCCTGTTTCGGACAACTCAAAATATGTTTATTTCCATTTTCTAATAAAAATTTAAGCGCTTACTGCGCTTAACCGATTTTGATTTCAACAAGTAAATCATCTGCGTAAAAAAATGTATTTTCTTCGATTTCTCTGAGGTTCGATCATCAGATCTCGATGTGATGGCAGTAGGACAACGCTATTTACTACTTTTTACGAAATGACGGAGAAATCTATTAACATAACATATTAACATAAACAAAAAGATAAGAGCTGAATATATACAACCTAATCTTTTCTTTAAAGTCAGTTAAAAGATAACTTATGACATAACCATTAAAAAAATGACATTTATGTTTCGAAGTTTAAGCATTGCCTATAGTTATCGGAGCTAGTATTGATGTATTTTCAAATAAAAGTTGGAAACCTGAGCTTTTTGCGAAAGCGAGTGCATCTCTTTAGAAGGTAGGGTCCTTCTAAAGAACAACCCAAAAGTGGCCGATATTGTGGTACCCATATCTGGTTTACATTTTACCATTATGCAAGCACGGATCCACCGTAGTGGACACAATGGGCATGTCCAGAACTCTAACAGACTGGGAACGTCACACTTTCAATATTGTGGTCTGTCTATTGAGGTTGATAGGCACCTGATGATGTACAGCTTAAAAATTTACTGACTTCATTAATTTGCAAATATATTGGTCTTCACGATCCTTGCAAACCTCCTCCAATATTCATTAGGTAGGTACCCTTTTTATACAAACACGCCGGTTTTGAAAATTTGGCACTCGATACTCTCTGCCTACCCCGTAAGGGACTTGGCGTCAACATATGTATGTATGTGCATTAGGCCCTACTCTAATTCGCCATTTAAGCGGCAAGCTCTAAATTTTTGTGCCAATCGACACAAGTGGGGAAACCAAGGGGTTTCCCCACTTGTGTCGATCCAGTTTGATGTTTGCGGATTTGATCCATGTCCATGATCCATTTCGTTAAGCCGCAAACTTCAATTTTCATATTTCTTAAAAAACCTGAAAAAGCGGGAAAAGTATTGAAATAATAATATATACACACACTATTTTTTCTTGGGGTGTTACACCGATGTGTATTTCTTTTCAACAGTAAAAAAGGTCAAAGCGAAGGTTGAGATTTCCCTTTCATCAGTAAAGAGAAAAAGACTATACTGAAGTTGCTGTGTGTAGAGTTATCAGATAGATGATAAGACGTTGGTCAAAACTATTATATAAGTATAATATATAAAATAGATTTCATTTATCTCGGTCCTCCTCTGTGTTCATGTTACCTGGCACCTAGAGCGACCTCTTCTCTTCCCAGACCCAGAGTCAGTCATAAAATGATGTTATGTACCTTTGTTGCCCGTGTTACTACCAATGTTACTACCAGTAGTAAGATCGGTAATTTATTTTCCGTTTTTACTACTGCAGTTGTAAGTTGCAAGAAGGGAAATACTAAATTGACCATCTTACTACCAAGTGACTATAGGTGTTAGACAGGTAACTTATTTGCCGTTATTACTACTGCGTAAGTTGTTAGTTGTTACAATGAAAATATTGTGTTACCCTTCTTACTACTACCCGATTGTAGTTATTACATGGTTAAGTTGGTATCATTGCAGTTGTAAGCAAAGAAATATTAGATTGTCTGTGTAACTACCTTAAAAATAAACTTTGTCCATCTTCAACACATAATCTAAGAATCAAGTTGTAATACAGAGTGATTAATTTCCTGGGCTACGATTGAAAGAAACAAAGTAATCAAAAACTCTTTTTTAAAAGGTCACAAATAATAAAAAACAATCATAAAAACTTTTATTTTTATAAAAACAAACATCAAACTTAAGTTTTTTTATGATATTGGAAGGCAAACAAGCTGATGGATAAGAAATTCACGCCGCCTAAAGACAAGTTGGTAATAGTACGTTGGCAACCTAAGGCTGAGATGTTAGGCTTCGAGCAAAAGTAATTTTACCGGCTACCTTATCCTCCGAACCGGAACAGGTCAATGGTAAGCACTGACGTTATGGCGAAGGGAATAGATTAGGCCAGAGGTTCCCAAACTTATTTCATGTAACGCCCACTTTGAAAATCAGTTGTTTTGTAGCGCCCCCCCCCTCGTTTTTTTCTTGTCAATAACCTCAATAACATATTTGTTGCGCCTAGTTTAAAAAAAAACATTTTTTTCATGATTTATACCGCCCCCCTTTAGGCTTCCAGCGCCCACAAAGGGGCGTTATCGCCCACTTTGGGAAAGGCTGGATTAGGCGGTGGTACCAATCCAGACGAGTCGCTACGAAACTCTACCACCTAGTCAGATGTAACGGTGTTTGTGATGGTAAGCCTTTGCTCGCCTTTAAGAGCTGCCTGGCAGGAAGGTAGATGGTCTATTCTGCAAATGAGCCCGGGCCCAAACGGGGAAATGTATATTTATTTTAATATTTAAAAAAATTGAGAGTTGCATTTTAATACGTCGGATGTGATCAATTATTTTTTACATCACAACATAGCCTTTTTTAAATTGCTGTCTAATGATTTTAACAATAATATCATCTTAGATAGCATTTGATAATTTTGTTATCTTTATCAATTTATTCAATTTTGAATTACATTTTTTAATTTTTCTTCCAAAACATTATTTGTGCTGTATCTCATGCCAAAAATACTCAAATTAAATACTTATTTTTAAACCAATTATTTTATTTGTAGGTTCTAATTATTCCCATTGAAAATTGTTCACTTTCCTTTCTTATGTAGGACCAGGCCCCAGCAGCGTCTCTCTGGGTAAAATCGGTAATACAGCAGAATGGAACGACAAGATTTTGAGATTTGCATCTTGATTTGCCTAAAAAATATAAATTTGTATATTTTATATATATTTTAAGTATACATTTTAAGTATACCTCATACTGTAGGTATAAAAAAAAAATTGCAAAAAAACCAACTTCGATTTCAGTAAGTCATCTCATTTGTGTACTTACAAAAATTAAGAATTTACCTAGATTTCTTTAATCAGTAGGGTTACTCTTGAATCTCGATTTCATGCAAATTGAATCGCCATCGCCTCTGTGGTCTAGCGGTTCGGCATCGGACTTGACTTCTTAAGGTCCCGGGTTCGACCCTCGGGTTGGGCAACAAAGAATAATTGAAAATATATATTTTCTGATAAAATTAACGTTGCTCCGGATTGGATATGTGCCCAGTTGGCGATAGGCTTGCCAGTTGCCACCTATCACATTGTCGGACTTAGTGTCTTCGGCTAGTCTCTCTCTGCCTATCTCTTCAGGGATATGTGCGTGAAGATGCAAATTTAAAATTAGAATCGGATATGGCATTTTGGATACCCTTGAACACAGTATTAGCAAATCATTAACATTCAGTTGAACAATAAACTATTCTATCGGTTTCGTTGATTTGCATGAAACCGAGATTCAAAGTAGCCCTATAGATCAAGTCTTGGTGGCAAAGGGACCACTTAGGAAGTATGCTCTTTCAAATAAAATATAATTTTTAGAATCGGTTCAGAAATGACGGAGGAATCACTTATTAACATACATTGAAATATGTGGTCTAGCGGTCCAGCGTCGGACTTGACTTCTTGAGGTCCCGGGTTCGATCCCCTGGTCGGTCGAAAAATGAAACATTAAATATTCAATTTTCTAATAAAAATATCATTGTCTGAGATTGGATATGTGCTCCGTTGTTGATATGCTTGCCACCTATCACATTGTGGGACTTAGTCTCTTCGGCTTGTCGTGGGTGCCTCGGTTGTGTCTCTGCCTACCATATATATGGGCTATATGGGCGAGAAGATGCTTTTTTCAAAAATATGTTATATTTCGAGGCCTAACATCCCGGCCTCTGGTTGGCAACGCACCATTACCACCTTTGGTGTCTCTAGGCGTCGAGAATTTCTTACTATCAGGAAATCCGTCTGCTTGTTTGCCTTCCAATGTCATAAAAAAATATGTATAGAACGCAAACATAAACCATCCTCCTTCTTTCGAAGTTGGTTAAATATCTGAATTATAGCAGATAGGATTCGTTTATGGGCCATCTTCTAAAAACTGCCCTATCAAAATCCATAGCGTGGTTTTAAAGGAAAAACAAGATAAAATCTGAGTGCAGATTCGATAAGTCTTTGTTTTCTTAGTTTCTCCTGCATTCCATTGCCTTAGCGTCTCGATGCTGTCGTATTTTATGCTGGGGGTTAGGGTAAGAAAGGTATTGTAGACGCACATATGATCTGAGTTGCCGACTATAGTATAGCAACGCACTAATAACATCTAGTTATACTGTTGACAGGCGTTCGTTCGATATCAAAAAAGACTTTCAAATAAAAGATTGGATCCTATGAAGAATATTCCAAAAGTATGCCATTTGCCAAGCAGCACGAAGGCCAGCATATTTGTTTCTCTAACACTGTGTCCGTGACTACGTAGAGTCACAGGAGAGTTCTGCGAACACTCGTTCGGATTGTACTTGTAATCCAATACTATACCTATTCAATTAGCATAAGCTCAGTGCTCTCTCTGTCGTGTTCTCGTTTGAGAGTCAGATATGCAGCTAGATTTCAGATAGCAAGACATTCATGTCGCCGTTAGTGTGTTGCCAATATGAGTGTTGCTAAGCGGTATAGAGATGCACCTTTACACCCGTATCCCTGACGAGGTAGGCAAAGGAACAATCAGGGCACACACGAAAATACAAACTCCCTCAATGTTATACGAGTAGATGGCAGATCTATATTATTTTCAGTCATCCATATTTGCAATTAAATTTAAAAAGTAAATGCGAAAGTCTGTCTATCTGTAATAATTTAACGACTAAACAGCTAAACAGATTTTTATTCAATTCGATATGCATATTATGTATAGCTTATGATCCGGGTTCAACATAGACTATTTTTATTATAAAAAATCTACCCCTGAAGGGCTATCATGGAAAGCTCAAACAAAAATGGCAACAATTCTACTCTACTAAGCAGCTAGTTGATTATAATTTTATTTGTATACCTTTTTATTTCTATTAATAGTTACATGGAAAAGGGTTTTTGTTTGTTTCCTTTTTGACGTTAAAACAGCTGAATCAGTTTTAAAATACAAATACATTACCATCTGTTGAAGCACAAGGCTACTTTTTGTAAATATCTGGCCTGGTACGTCAATAAGCTCCCGAGGGATAAACTATCTTAAATAAAAAAATAAATAAAGTTTGTTAGGATGTATTAGACCTACGAAAATCATCTTTTTTTTTATGAGAGGGTAAATGGGCAAGAGGATAACCCGATGGAAAGCCATTACCCTCGCCCACGGACACCCGCAATTCTACCCATCAGGAGTATCGCAAGTGCGTTGACGACCTTTATAGAATGAAAACGCTTTTTTTTATGACGGTTCCTAACTGGAACCTATTTAAAAATCCTGTTCTTGGTAACAGTTTCCACAAAGAAATGCGTCAAGTGTCGCACGGTGGTATACAGCCATTGAACAAGATGATGAACATGATACCTATGGACCTTCTGGACGGTTGTAATCACTGGCTGTACATATCGGTTTGTATCCATCTGGATCCGGGACCCGGGACCTCATGCAGTCAAGTCCAACAACTGAACCACTAGACTACACAGGCGAAAACTGAAAATATCCATTTTATATTTTTTTGAGCCTCGAGCATTTTATGTATAAATTATAGTGATATGAGTGTTTGCCAGAGAGTTCACTCGCATGTTAAAGCTATGCAGCCTCTCCAGAGGGAACCATTGGTTCGGCCAAGTGGAAGGAATGCAAAATAAAAGATTGACGAAATGCGAATGTGGATAGTTTTAAGTACCCGGGGATATCTAGGTCGACCAAATCTCTAGGATATTATCCGCGCGTGAAACGGTCTCGGAACCGGCGTGTTCATACAAAATGAGTAATGAATGTGGAGGAAGCAAGGATCTGTAGGATTCGTGACTACCTGCCTGCCACGGAAGATACTTGGCCTGAAGATATGTATCTATGTACTCGTATGTAATACTACCATAACAGTGATTTTGGTACATGGTATCATGGTATGTTTTAGTAGCAACACCTCTCCTTTTCCTGCCACCGTATCGTGTATCGTAAATTGTCCTGTTCTGACTTGGAAGGCTCTATAGCCAGTAAACAAAAAAGAGACTAATATCCCAGCCTCTTAGAGACTTATATTTTTTATCATTATGAAATCCTTCTTCAGCGAATTTACCTAACTTCAAAAAAAGGACTTCCATAGAAGAATTAAAAAGCTGAAATGGAAGAGACCTGACAATGACTTTGACATTAATGAGAACAGTGTTGAAGTAAATGAAGTCATGGGCGTTAATTAGTTTCGATTAAAATACTTGTAAAAATAATTTGTTGTTTATCAATTAAGTAATACAAAGGTTTATTTTCTATAATAATGTAAAACGCTAATTAGCAGTTTTATTCAAAACATGAAAAGTGCTTGACAACACATAATAGCACAATCAAGCGTAATATTAAATCCAAACTAGTTGGTTCAGTATACTTAAGTATTTAATAAGGCTGGTAAAAAGAAATAGGGGGCTTATTTTAAGGTACAGGTATAATTTTTTTCTAAACTTGGAGAAGATATTTTTTAAAGAAAAGATATATTGCGTAATAATATAATTTTTATGTATATTTCTAAATGCTTAGAAATAAATAGCTTTCTTATTGTTTATGTTATAGTCTGTAGAAGCTTTCAAATGAATCAATCAATTTTAATTGTTATAGTTGCCCGCGACCTCGTATACAAGTGACTTTTCGTGGCTAGTGTTGGGAACGAAAGATTTTCCCGTAGTAAGAGGCATCTTAATTAAAACACCTTAAAACAAAATCTTAAAACTTTTAAAATTCTTGTATGTTTCCTCGAGCTATAAGCTACTACTACTACCCAAAATTTGGTGAAAATACTTAAAGTAGTTTTTTTGTAAAAAGTTAAGAAATTTAATGACCCTCGTTTTGGGTTTGTATTCTGCACACAATGTGTAGCAAAAATTGTTTTTAAAAAATATGTCACTTACAGGTTTCGTTTTACAACTGCTTAATTAGATATATTCATTATCATTCGTTTTATACCAGAATAAAGCCATGAACGGTTCTAATTTGAACCCTTTATTGCTACAAGAATGGCATGGTAAGCAACACTTACGGATAAAACTTAATGCGCTTCACAGAATACATCTACTTACCAAATTTCAACAGCACAGCTTTTATAGATTCGAAAACAAACGGTTGTGACTTTCTAATGGACAGACAGACAGACATGACTTATACTACGGAACCCTAAAAATGGTCAAATCCTAACAAAGTATTTAATTCATTAATCATTATCACCGCATTCAGTGTAAACTTAAATCCTGAATATGATTATAAAGGTTGGATGTAGATTTCACGCATGTATCGAGAAATAGTAGGTAACATACCTAGGTCGGTATATAGGTAGGTAGGTACGCCCATCGAGTGTACCGTGTGCTAGAGAACATCGTTCTAAAATATTTTAAATCTGCATTTATTTCAATTGGAATATTGAATTGAATTGATTTCATTTGGAATTTGCAATATTACTTTATCGCCTTGATAGCACTATAAGCATAATTATAATCACAGAATTTAAAAAAGTAAAAGTTCCAACCGACCGAGTTGGACGCTGATGATAGCTGGTGCAGCTCCGTCGCTTCTGTTACATGTGATCTGAATTATGTAATTAATTCAATATTAATGTGTAATGTTCACAAATAAATATCTCTGGACATACTTATTTAACAAATTTCAAGTAGGTAACCTTAAATAAAGCAAAGCAAAAGATACTTACTTTTCAAATAACATTTGTAATTTTCTACGATACCGTATTGGAAAGTACCTACAATGGAACTCAAGCATGTGGGACGAGTGTGGCGACGATGCGATAAAAAATACGATTTCTAAGTGGTGCTAATTAATTAATGCACTTTAATGGCCAACGTATAGCAAGTGCAATTCTACTAATGCTATAATAAAGAATTTTATATTGCTGGATTATTTTACTAGCCTAGTCAGTGAGATAAGAGGGTATAGGTAGGCACTGAATTATATAATACTACCAGATATACTACTAAAGTAATATACTCCTGCAACGATTTGCTCGTATTGGCACCACTGGACGCTTTCCTATCACCATACCGCTACTAGTAATCGTCGTTATCAGGTACCGATTCTAACGTAATGGTAACTTGACATATTAGCTTCAGGTTGGCAACGCATATTTTTCATCTTTTTAATGTTAATAGGCGACGTATGTTTCGCAACAGCAGGTCAATCTGCTTGTTTACTATCTTAAAATATAATAAAAATAATTACGTTAAAAAAATCGACTTCAAAACTAAAAAGTAAAAAATAATTAACATTTGATATTAATTATATTCTACCTATTATTTATTTGTGCTATTAACCAATAAGTTTGAAGTCGGTGCCACGTAGTTTATTGCTGATATAATTAAATTTAATAAAAATAAACATCAGGGTAGGTGAAAATATGTAAAAAATGCTCATAAGATAAAAACTATTGGGCGTATCTGCAACAAATTTTATGGAACTAATTCGAAACTATTCCGCATTAAACAAAAAAAGATTTACGTAAATCGGTTCATAAACCACGGAAAATCATAAAAAAATGTACCGGCCGAATTGAGAAACTCCTCTTTTTTTCGAAGTCGTTTAAAAAATTGAGGATGACTACAAAATATTATTTTTATGTTATCGCATCATTTTAAATGACGTCAGGTTTTAGTTCCATGATGACGGAACCCAAATTCTGTAATTACACTTAATTATGTTTTCGAACAATAACAATGTTCAACACATTAGTCGGCGTTTTCAGCAACGTAGTTAGCTTTTTTATTGCTTAGTAAGACGGTTTACCAGGTATTACATATTTATTTTTCGAAAAACTAAAATCATTTCTATCTTAAAATAACAGAGTTCAAAATTGTTTAGCTAAGAGATCAGCAATTTACGTGATTATTGTATTTTAAAATTACTTACCAAGTTGTTTGTGTATTTGGAAATTTCCTAATTTCATGGGTTTTAGGTGTAGCTGTAGGTATTTCCATATTTAAATTATCTTTTATGGGAGAGGAAGAAAATCGAGCAGAAAGATTTTCTGAATGTAAGATGCACATTTTGCATATAAAAACCAAAATATTATTGGTGTGTTTATTAACCTGAAGCGGAATGCTAAGCTTCTTGTTTTGGTCAGTAACAGGATTGTCATAAATGTCCTATATTATGTACAAGCAACTAGTAAGAAAGAAGGTACTTTGTCCCATAATGCGATATGTGGCAAATCTATCGCCAATCGCGTTTGTATCCACGTTACTTTTATTAGAAAACATTACAGCACATTTTGAATTGCTTCGTCTGAGCATCTAAACCAAGACTTCGTGTAGTCAACGCCAACATCGAACCACCAAGCCACAGAGGCAAGATATGTTTGGGAAGAAGAAATAAGGCGATAGTACTAATTGTGTCTATTTTTTAGAAGAAATATCACGGTGTTAGTGCGAAACTTATCGTTGAGAACTTATGGTTTTGGATAATATATTAAATCAGTACTGCTCTGGGACAGTGGTCGAAATCCAAAAACAAATAAAAATTTAAATTTTTAGATACAACTAGGTTAATTAGGTTTGACCGCCTCGTTGGTCGAGTGGCTAGTGTACACGTCTAATTACGCCGATTAACCGCGAGGCTCGGGTTCGATTGCCGACGAGGGCAGACAATTGCGTGATGATTTCCGGGTATGGGTGTTTATTAAATTTATTCTTATATCTATTTAAGTATTTCTATGTATTAAAATGGTTGAATAAAATAAATAACACAAGCATATAATTTGTTTACTTTGGGGTTAGATAAATTTGTGTCTTTTGTCCAGAGATATATTTATTTATTTAATACAATACTGTCACGTCTAAAATAGGTTTTTCCCGTATTGGTATGGTTTCAAGAGCCGTAATAAGCCGTCTGATTTCTTGTCAGCACCTTGTAAGGGCCGAGCGTAGGTAAAAGGGTCATTACCAACGAGATAACTGGTTTTTCATTCTTGAGTCATATTCCGGGCCAGAGGGTAAGATAACCAGTAGACTTGCACAATAGGACTAACACCTTGCTCATAAGACAGCGACGCACCTCTAACATCTATGGTGTCTGTTGGCCATGGTTATCTTTTACAAGCAGGATTGACGATATTTGTAAACCGATTATAAAAATTGTTTTTCTTCTTTTTCAGAGTCTAGTGCCATCAATAAGGGACGGGTTTTGTAATCCCAAGAAAATTGTGGAAAATATAAAATGTGAGCATATGTAGATCTGAGTTTCAAAAACTTATTTCATGTAAAGACCACTTAGAAAATCAACAATTTTGTATCCGTTTATCTCGTCAAAAATCTCAAATGTAATATATTTGTCTGGCCTGGAGTCCAATAAAACCATGTTTTTTTCAGGTTTTCTTACCGCCACTCTCTAGGTTTCAGCGCCCACGAGAGGGTGTTATCGCCCATTTTGGTAAAGGCTAATGTAGATGATACACTTTTTGAAATCTAAGTTGGTTTTTTTGCTGTTATATTGCGCTTAAATTATTATGCGAAAGATCAACGAAAACGCACATGTGCAGACATCATAGATGTTATAGGTGCATCGCTGTCCTAGGGCCGGGATTAAACCTTTTGTGCAAACCTACCGGCTACCCTACCCTCCGGGCCGTAATATGACTAACGGCCAATATTAATAATCAATCCTAATCCAAAACTTGCTGTCCAAGATTGATATTTTGATCCATTTTTATGTTATCGCTTGACAATAACATATCTGTGGACAGGATAGATATGGCAATTAGGTATAGGATAGGCCGGCGGATATGCAGCTATCTAGATTGCTTGAAATCCATCTTTAAAGTATCTTCACGCCCTTATCCCCAAAGAGGTAGGCAGAGGCACAACCAGGGTACCCACGACTAGCCGAAGATACTAAGTCCCACAATGTGATAGGTGGCAAGCCTATCGCCAACCGGGCACATATCCTATCCCGAGCAACATTTTTTTTTTAGAAAATTGGAAAAACCCAATTTTCTTTTGTTGCCCGACCCGGGATTCGAACCCGGGACCTCATGCAGTCAAGTCCAACAACTGAACCGCTAGACCACAGAGGCGAACCATCCATCCATCTTTCCATCTTTATAGAAATATAATTAACATTGGCCGTTAGTCATAATGGCGGCAGGAGTACGTAAAGCGTGGGATCGCTAGCTGGGCAACATGTTGCACCACCAGTGATGATATAAAACCGATTTTCCATAAAGTGGCTTAGATTTTAAGTAAGAAGTCCTTGTACCTGTCAGTTATTGGCAAATTAGAATTTTATCCAGCAGTTTCCCTAGCTAAAACCTGATAGTCATGCTTTAATACTTTTCAACCTTGCAAACTGGGCTAACTTAGCCGTTTTTTTTCAATATTTCAATATGGGTCGCCTCTGTGGTCTATCGGTTCAGTTGATGGACTTGACTGCATGAAGACCCGGGTTCGATTCCCGAGTCGAGCAACAAAAAGGAAATGGGGTTTTTCCAATTTTCTAATAAAAAATGTTGCTCGGGATTGGATATGTGCCTGGTTGGCGATAGGCTTGCCACATATCACATTGTGGGACTAGTGTCTTCGCCTAGTCGTGGGTGCCCTGGTTGTGCCTCTGCCTACCACTTCGGGGATATGGGCGTTAAGACACTAGAATATCTTAAAAGATAATAATTTAATCTCTGTAAAGCTGCAAAAAACCAACTTAGATTTTAAAAAGTAAATCAACTACGTACACATTTTGTTTTCTTCATTTCTTTGGGATTCCATCATCAGATTCGGGTTTGGTGGTAATAAGCAATCGCCGCATCAAAAATCAATCTCACCTACTTTGTTATGTTAGCATGAATGGATATTTGTGAATATTTCACGCAAAAACAGTAAATTATCAGATTATTTCTTAGTTGGACCGCCTCGTTGGTCAAGTGGCTAGCGTATACGCCTAACTATACGCTCGATTTCGATTCCCGACGGGGGCAGACATTTGTGTGATGAACTTTTAGATGTCTGTGTTTCCGGGTCTGGGTGTTTATTAAATTTATTCTGGTATCTATTTAAGTATTTCTGTGTATTAGTATCGTTTACTAACACCAATAACACAAGCATATAATTTGCTTACTTTGGGGTTAGATTCAATTTGTGTGAGTTGTCCAGGGATATTTTATTTATTTATTATATTTATGTTTTAGTTAGTAGGTAGTTCACTAATTTGATTGAATGTTGTAGAATGTAGATGGTCTTATCTGTTCAACGGACCCTGACCATTATGGAGAAAAATTACCTAAATGTGCATTGCGTTAATTTTGTAAGAATTAATGTAAAAATGACATAGAATTATATCGAAATCGGTTAACTAGTTTTGCTTTTCGATTTACAAAATATTTGATCAAATATTTATAAATAAACTAGCGGCCCGGTACGTGCTTCGCTACGTATATGACCGCATGAATGACATAACACGAAAAAAAAAACAAATGAAAAAAGTTTTAACATGACAGCACAATTCCAATCTTGAAAAAGTTTCAATTTGACTGAAAAATACTCATTAACAAAATGATCCGCCGTTTATTGAATTCATTTGTTACAAAAAAAATAATAAATGAAGAACCGCTAAACCGATTTTACGCAAACTTCACTTATACCATCTACTAAATAGTCCGAACAAAGCCTAAACATTTGGTTTGGATAGGTGAGCCCGTTCTTGAATTATAAAATTGCAACGAAAGTGGCATTGATTTTTTTATATATAGGTAGATAGTAAAAACATCGCCTCTGTGGTCTTGAGGTCCGGCATTGGACTTGACTTCTGGAGTTCTCAGGTTTGATTCCTGGGTCGGGCAAATAAAAATAGAAAATATGTATTTTTAATCTATACATACCTATAATAAATCTGTAGAAGGGTCAATTTTGTACATTGAAAATATTGAAAAAATAAATAGCAGGGGGTGTTACTGCATCGATACCAAACCCGAATATGTAATTAAAAAAAATTTTGTCTGTCTGTCTGTCTGTCTGTATGTTCAGGCATCACTTGAAAAGTAACGGTTCGATTGCGATGAAACTTGTTATAATTATATCTAATTATCCTGGGCATAAAATGGGATACTTTTTATCCTGGAAAAACACGTAGAAAAAAAATTAATCTTAATTTTTCAGTTTTAGACCGACATCCACGCGGACGGAGTCGCGGGCGGAAGCTAGTTTTGTAATAAAAATAACGTTTCCCGGGATTGGATATGTGCTCGGTTGGCGATAGGATTTCCACTTATCACATTGTGGGACTTAGTGTCTTCGGCTAGTCGTGGGTGCCCTGGTTGTGCCTCTGACTCAATTTTTTGGGGACATTGTCGTGAAGACACTTTGTATTTTTTTCAAATACCAACTTTGGTTACAAATACACCGATTTTAGCTGGCAACTCTACCGATCTCGCTCTATGACGTTGTAGACCATTGATACATACCTACATATCCACACCCAGCACATGCACGCACTCACGCCAAAAACAACAAAAAAAAACTTCACCTATAACATCCCATTTTTTCTTGGGGGTCAAAAAATTAAAAGGCCAGGTGCGAGTCGCACTCGGATTTGCACTTGGATAAAAAAAAATGATTTTTGCGAGACCTATCTATAGACACTCCGTGTAGATGTTTATGCCAAAAAATCTGATTTTCAATTAATTCATCAAAGTTCATCATCATCATCAAAATTGAAAATACACATTTTCTATTTTTTTTATGTTCGGGTATCGAACCCGGGACCTCCAGAAGCCAAGTCCAACGACGAACCGCTAGACCACAGAGGGGATGCCTTTATATACTAAACAATATTTAATCAAATATTTTGTAAGCCGAAAAGCAAAACTAGGTAACCGATTACGAAATAATTTTATATTCTGTCATTTCACATTCATTTTACGAAACTGACGCAACGAATATAGGTAATTGTTGTTCTCAGTGATAGTCCGGGTCCTTGAAGTAGAATAGACCATCTATCAACCTCTCTGCCAGGCATCTCGTGAGAAGCGCGCAAAGGTTTAATAGGATCACTACATATTTTATTATATTAAATCATAGCAACTTGCTCGGGTAGGCATTCACCGCCTGTCATATTCCTGAAGCCATAATTAATCTGTCATGATCCGGTCTCTCCGGAGGTTGGAGTAGCCGGTAGACTTGCATAATTGGATTAACATCCTGGCCACAGAACAGCGATGCACCTATAATATCGATGGTGTCCATCGGCCTCGACTGCCTCTTACCATCAGGGACCCGTGTACTTACTTAAAATAAAACTACTACTTCATTTTCAATCAATCGGAGTCGCTAAACGGTATTATGCAAAACAGGTTGTTGTTTAGTTTCCGTGTTATTGTCTGGTTTACTATATTCTTGTTTTGTTCATAAGCTATATTTGTCTCCCGTTTCATAGGATCCTTTGTTTTATAACTTACCTACACGATCATTTTCATTCGTTATCAATACATCATCTGAATCATAATAGAATTCCAAGTTATTATGTTCTAAGCGGAAAGTTATAAAAACCCATTATCTATAGAAACTATTTATTTATTAAATTGCACACATTCACATTACATATCATGCTTGTGTGCCGCATATTTTTACTGATCATCCCTTTCAGCTATGGACAGGGAGAAACACTACAGAATCAAGACGAATCATCAACGAACCCTAACGAAAAAGAAACGATAGAAGACATATCTGAAAAGCTTATTTCAAAACATGTTATTGGTAAGTATAATGAAGACGCTTTGTTAAGTATTGATGCTATTTTATTGAAATATAACCAGTCTGTTGAATCTCATCACGTGAAAACAGAAGATGGATATATTTTGAAAATGTTCCGAATTCCTAACAACGGGATACCTGTATTCCTTATGCATGGACTGTTCTCCAGCGCTGATGACTTTGTAACAGCTGGACCAGAATCTGGGCTTGCTTATTTGTTAGCCGAAAAAGGGTACGATGTCTGGATGGGAAACGCTCGTGGTAATAAACATTCACGTAGAAATGATCATTTCAATCCATTGGATCCTAAGTTTTGGAACTTCTCTTGGCATGAGATTGGAGTTTACGATTTGCCGGCCATGATAGATTATGTGCTTGAGAAAACTAGTCAAAAAAGTTTAAAGTACATAGGACACTCTCAAGGTACCACATCTTTCTTCGTGCTTGCTTCAGAAAGACCGGATTACAATAAAAAAATATCTCAGGCAATTTTGTTATCCCCTGTAGCTTTTATGTCAAATATGAAGTCACCTGTACTCAGACTCATGGCTTCATCTAGTCCTTTTATGCCAACTATCGTAAAACAAATGGGAACCTATGAATTCAATCCAGATATTCAATTCACAAGATTCGTCAGGAGTATGTTATGTGGAGGTTTCGGATCAATGTCTGGGCTGATATGTAGTAACGTGGTGTTCTTATTTGTTGGCTTTGATTTTGGTCAGTTAAATGTTACCAATCTTCCAGTGGTTTATGGTCATTTTCCTTCAAGTGTCTCTGTTAAACAGATGCTACATTACGGCCAAGGTGTTACTTCAGGCAGATTTGCGAAATATGACAACGGAGTTAACGCAAATATTAAAATGTATGGATCTAGAGGACCTCCAGAATATGATTTAAGTAGAATAACCACTCCTGTCTATTTCATGTATAGCGATAATGATTGGATGTCTGATACTACTGACGTCGAAAAGTTATCTAATAGAATAGGAAGTGTTACAGAAATGTATAAAATTCCATACAAAAAGTTCAATCATTTGGACTTTTTGTTTGCAAATGACGTAAAAACATTAGTTTATGAAAAGGTATTCACTATACTTAAAAGCTAAGAATAAGTGTTTTTAGCTTCTAACACCACACTTAACAGAAACTCTATATACTTTTATTTAAACAAAATATATAAATATATATACCTACATAGTTATACTTGGTTTCTCTTGCGCATGAAAACTGTATCCCATGTACCTAATATTTTTTTAAATGTTAATCACAATCCATCCGTTCAGGCGTGATGCGATGACTATGAGAAATGGGAATTTCATTTATGGAAGTGAAACTTCTGTAACGACGTTTGCGAAAAGTTTTTCGTAACGTTTTTCCGTTTCCCTGGACCACGTTACGATTCACAGGAAACACATTTTATGTAGTCGCCGAAACTTCCAAAATGATTTTCGTATCGGTCCGGTATACATATCTTCAAGCTACCTCACAGCAAAGCAACAGGACGGGTTGTGAAGCAACTTGAATCTCTAAGGTATACCAAGTTTTTGAAAACACGGTGTATTAAAAAAAAGTAATTTGTAACTTCTAATTTGTATAGGCTATAGGATGTTACAAAATAACATTAATTGGCTGTATAGGCAGTATAGGTATAGGCATGTTGGCTACGTAACCCTAAAAACTCACCTCAGACAGGAATTGAACCTCAAAGTCTAAACCTTCGTCCCTCGCTGACGAGCTACTGGGGACTCAATCCAAGTGGATGTAGTTATATTGAGCCAAAGACGAAGGTTACGGATTTGAGAGTAGCTGCTACCCGTAACTTCGCATACACATTGAAAAGATGGATGAATGAATTAATAAAATTAATGAAAATATAATGGAAAAATTATCTAAAAATCTGCTCCGCAGTTTTTGCTTGATATTTAAACAGACTGATAGACAAACCGACAAAAAAAAATTAAGAATACTCGTTTTTGTTTATGTGTCCTCACACAATACGTAAGAATATGTTTTTTTTAAATATTGATGTTAAAGATAGTTTTACTACTTACTGCTTTATTATATTGTACGAGTATATGTTGAAGATTTTTTTTTATTTTATACAAAAAGGTGAAAATTTGTTCCCTTCACGAGAAAAGTCCAAGCATTAAAATTCAAGACTTATCTACATACTGGTTCTAGTGGGTGGTGGGTTTTTTGGGCTAATCCAGACTCCGGACTATACCGAACTTGTGAAGGATGATTCATCTGCTTCTTTACCTGGTCATAAGAGGCGAGGGAGCTCACAGGTTAAGTGATGGAATTCCATTCAAAGTGGTTTCAATAGTACTTTTATTCCTAGTAGTCTCTCACCATCAGGAGATCTGTGTGCTTGTTCGCTGACCCCTAATATAAAATAATCTTAAAATTAAAAATATTCAATTGAATAATCCCATATGTGTGTAAGTCAGTTAACATTGATCTTAACCATGTCAGCTTCCAAACTAAAAAAAATCATCAAAACACTCACACACACACACACACACACACACACACACACACACACACACACACACAAACACACACACACAAACACACACACACATACACAAACACATAATGAAAACCCTCATTTTGCCTCATTTGAAACGATGCATCAATTTTGTGTAGGAGCTACGATTCTACATTTTTGACGTGTATCTGTCTGTCTGTGGTATCGTAGCCCTTGAATGAATGAATGGATTTTGATTTTTGAGATTCATTTTGCGTTTTTTTTTATTTAAAAGCTGACGTGGTCGAGATGGCTGTTAGCTATATTTTATGGAGATCTGTGTAGACGTTCAAGGTCATCAGCTTATTTGCAGCTTATTCATAGGAGTCGCAATGGATATTATATACACTATGGGTATTTAACTCACTTTTGTGTCAAGTTAAAACACTAACTAATGATGCTGCAACTGAGCCAGTCTGATGATGCAGCTCAAAGATCAAAGACAATTACCAAATGACAAGGGCCTGATGGAAGAAATGGTATATGACTGATTGCTCATACTCGTACTTTAGAAGTTATGGTATTACACTTCTTTAAATCAGAAAAAGAAGTGTTGTGAGTAAGTTGTGTGTGTGTGTGTGTGTGTGGAATGTGTCTGTCTGTGACATCATAAATTTTGTAGGAATGGACCGTCTGTCTGGTTCCTTGCAAATGTTTCATTTTAGGATTACAGGTGTGTTTTGGAAGAACTGCAAATATTATCAAACAGAATATTGTAACTTTTAAACTTCCATTAGTTACCTCTCAGCTGTGGCATCATAAATTTTGTAGGGATGGACCGTCTGTCTTGTTCCTTGCAAATTTTTTATTTTAGGATTACTAACTATAACTTTTAAACTTTCATTAGTTACCTCTCAGCTCAATCATCAGGTCCCTGTCATCTTGTTCTCGTCACCAGAAACTATGAACAGATCTAGACTCTAGGCGTATCCAATGAGTCATAACTCGAGGATTGCGTCTTCTGTCTTCGAGCTCCATCATTAGACCAGCTCAGTTGTACCGGCATTGGTTAGTGTTTTTACTGTAAGGTCTCACACGTCATGTTCAAAAGTGAAATAAATACTCGTAATGGGTTCATCATCCATTCCGATGCTTACGAAGGAGCTGGTGACCTTTAACGCCTGAACAGAACTCTATAAACCATTGCTAAGTACCATCTCGATCACGAAATATTAACACCCCTCGTTTTTCGTCAGGTATTAAAAAGTGCTGTGCAACTTGCAAATTTGCCCAGGTAGTGGTCCACTGTCTTACTTATTCCTGCTGCAATAATGCCAGCGTTTAGAACTACCGTGTTCAGGGGGCTGATTCCGTATTTTTTTAGAGATGATCACTGGGTAAAGTGTACATCAAAAAGCTGTCAAATGACGTGCTTTATATTTGCTATCTCCTGTGACCAATAGAAATACAATGGAGGTAGCAAACACAAAACATGTCATTTAACAGCTATTTGATGTACACTTTACCCAGTGATCATCATTAAAAAGATACGGAATAACCCCACTGCTGCAGTCTGTTGACGTTAGACTTGCAGATTAAACCTTACATCCCAATATCAATACACGATAGGCTCCGCGTGTTTGGTGTCATCTGCCCAGTTGAATTACTAATTTTGGGATCCTGAGTTGGTATTGTATTTATTAAAACAAATAAAAATCGATTACTGATTAAGTAGTAAGTGTTCAATAAAAATACATGGGTGTTTTTGATTACCAAAGTATATTGACCACCCATATATGGGAGCTGGACCATATGCTACCCAGAAATGAACTACACATAGTGAATTAAGTAAGTTAGGCTAACACAAGTCTGTTAACGAAAGTTCAACGAAATCGGTCCAAAATTAAAAAAAAAAACTTGTTAAGATTTTTTATTGGCGAAGAAAGACATCCAATTGCATATTTTACTGATTAATACAGTAATTAAAATAATTACGCACACTATGCTACAATGATTTATTTTAGGATTATGACCTATAATCATTAACTTAATCATCATCATCGTCAACGATAAAAATGTATCAAAAAACAGAGCAGGACGCCGAATAACATCTCGGTGGCTAGCCCACCAAACCAAACTAGGCACATAATGTGGGCACAACCGCCAATCTTTCTGCAACCCGAGAAATATGAGCAGCAATAGTTTCTTAAGCACTCTATCTACTCTTTATGTGTGCTCGTATAAGTTGGACATCATAGGATGACATAGAAAACGCTGACAGATCGTTAAAGTCCGTTATTTTGTTGGATAAGAATTGACCCACTGTTACCTATATTATAATGTTTGCTGTAATAACTTAGTCTAATTAGTTTATTTTCTTTATTTTATAACATGTAATTGGAAGGCAAAAGAGCAGACTAAGCGTAACCATGTCAAGGATATAAAAAAATAGTATATGAAAATTTAATACTAATATCACTTTACTATTAAATAGAAAGAAATATTATTCCATATATGAAAGCAATACATATCTAAAACAAACTTTTTAACAATAACAATACTAGTATTTCGCTCCGAAATGAAACCTAGCGAGGAGCCAATAGATCCAATTATTAGATATAACATTCTTTCATTTACCATTTCTTTGAAACGAGTTGTTTTGGAGGAGTGCGTAAATAATGAAACAAACAACATTCATTTGCTGCAGTTAGTCGGTTCGAACATGACATTTTCCAGTCTAGACACAAAAAGCCGATTAATGAGATAATCATTGAGATATGTATTATGATGGCATATATTTTTATTAAGCATCTCTTAAAACAAGGAGTGTATCAATTCATCTGTATATTTTGCTCTTTTTTGTATGTTTATCTTGTTTTTTTGGATGTTGGGCCGGGTTCGTTGAGTAACATCCAACTCTACCATCTAACTCTCTGCCAGGTAATTTGTAAGAGAGTGGCTTGTTTCAGTTCGGACGTACGGTTGCCAGTGGACTTGCACAACAGGCCTTACATCCTGGCCGCAGATCTATAGAGTATAGGCTTCAGAAGTATAGGCTCTTACCATCAGGAGACTCGTGTTCGCTGATCTATCGCATAAAAAAATTTTGGTTAAGCGTTTACTTACTCAATTCGGAATGGAATTTGGGTTTGTAAGGTAGCAATTTGGCACTCCCCACTCCTCGATTCACCTGTTCGGACTTGGCGTGAGGAGTGGCTGCTCCCATCGCCACATCTACCTCTTTTCGCACCGACGGACGAGGGCAAAGTCGTAGCGCGTCGCCTCCAGGGAACGCCCTATCCCGCTCTGCGGTTCTTTGCCAGAATTGCAGTACAATTAAAGAATTCGATTTCCCGGTCATATTTCAGTCCCGTATTTTTCGGGATTAAGTTTCATAAATCCCGGGATTTTCGGGATTTACATAATTTTATAAAAATGTGAATAATGTACGTGAAACGAAACGTTCTTAACGTTAACGTTTTTCAGCCATCTGGTACACATTGCTGATTTCATTTGTTTTTGCTAAGGAACGGTACCACCGTATTACGTGTAAAAAAATCCCTTCACATAGTCTAAGTTTTGTTTTTTTGTTATTTGGTGATAATCAATGAATTCATAAAAAAATAACAATGCGTTAATGTGTCTGAGTGAATATACTTAGATGAAAAACAACGAATGTTATTTTCTGTAGCTTTAAAAGGTTATGTTCATGTTGTGCTTATACTTAAATGCTCTTTTCATTGCAGTTAAGTTTTAAGAAGAAAACAATGTCATTATCCAAAGAAAGTTTTTATATCAAACATATAAAGATATAATAAGGTTTATAAAGTTTTTAACTATTTCATTTAAAATACGTATACCTATACACATTGATCTCTTTAACATATAGTATTTTTATAGTACGTCTAAACAAGTTTTAAGAGGATGACTTTTTAGAGTTTGTTATAAAATAAAGAAAATAGGCTATTCCGTAGTAAGTTCCGTTTCAGGCCCTTGTTTGTTTATTCTATCAGAAGCAGTATAATTTTGTTTTGTTTTTAAAAATTTTATTAAAGATATAAATTAAAAGTTAATTTTGATATTTTTAACTGTCTTTTACTTATCACTTTTCACCAATACATTCCCGATACTATCCCGGGATCCCGGGATTAACTGTAGATAATCCCGAAATCCCGGGATTAAAAAAATCGACCGGGATCGAATCCTCTAAATACAGTGGACTGGTAAACGCGACGTGCAAATTATTACATAAAGGGACGTTTGGAGCTAAGCGTATAAACTGTGGAGCTGATGCCGACACAACTGATCTGGTTGACTGCATCGGCAGTCAACCAGAGCAGAATATATGTTTGCGTTGCACATGAGCTGCAGAATGCGAAGTTGTCAGTATATTCAGGAAATAAATAATCGGATCTACCCTGCGTCATCCGAGTCTCAGCATACGCTTAGCCACAATTTCGTTACATGTTATTATCTATCATTCGACGTCAAGGATGTCAAACAAAAAAAAAAGAAAATTTACGATATTGTAACGTCCATATACTACGAGATATTGATGATATTATACGGATGTTAGATAAATGAACTAGTATTGTATAAGTCTCGTCTCCACAGAATCAGTTGTTCTTTAAACTTCCCGAGCATATTAATAAAGTCTTACCATTTCATAAATTTTTAAAAAAGATATTAAATTTAAGTTGTATAGTAAGGGCTATAATTATTTATTATTTATTAATTATATATTATTCAAAATGTTTTTGTAAATTAGATGTATAAGAAAAAGACAACAGCCCGCTGAGTTTCTTTGGTCGGATTTTCTGAGATAATGGTCGCGTTTTGATTCAGTGGTAGTTCTTAGAATTATATAGACGTGTCACAAGATTCTTTGTATATATCCAATTGAATAAAATATATTTGAATTTGAAATATATTTAAGTCGTGGGATTTTTGACATCCGTTTATAATTTGAGTCAAATTTGATTACTGACGTCCGCATGTCCGTTTTATAAACGTAGGTTGGTATAGTCCACTGTGTTCGACTTGAATTTATTTGAGACTAGCAGCCCATCCCGACTTCGCACGGGTAGACAAATTTCCGATTTTTCATAGAAATGGGGTGCCTCCCTATGTGCATCAGCAATAATGGCTACTTATAATGGTTAAATGTTTAAACAAACATACTAGCAAAAAATCAAACATTTCCTCTTTATAATATTAATACCTATAGATAAATTTGTATTTTCTCAAGTGACCTGGTTATTAATTATCAGTAAGTATTATATAAACCTCAGTAAAAGTGTTTCTAAATAATATTACTTTTAAATTAGAAGTAAGTAGATAGGTACCTTTAATTTAAGTAACTATTTCTTGTGACTGTGATTTATGTCCCTAATTTTACACCAAAATAAAACTTCAAAATATACGTTTAATTTTTGGTAAATAAAATCTAAATCTCAATTTTTAATCGGTGCAGCGATTTAATAGACCGCGATACCACTTAAAAATTATGGCAAGGAAAAATAATATGATATTAGTATTATGCTATTTGATTATGAATGATGATGATAATAATTGATGTATGACAAACGACTATAGGACAATCGACGTTATGCGAAAAGTTGGAGCCCAATTTTTATCTCTTGGTAAGGGATTTCTTAGTGACTGGGTAGGTATATCTTACCGAAAATCATGCAAATTTTGTCACGGTTTGCAAATAGAACCAATACAATGACATGACTTACGGGACTTAGTAAATAAGAGTTCGAGAGCAGATAGTCGTGTTACGGACGTAAAATTGACATTTAGATACGCGAAATACCAACACAACATATGTGTGTGTGTATCTCATCTCCGGTGAACACATCTTATACCTACGAGCAGGACGCCGGACTGGGGACCCACGGGCTGGTAGCCCGAGAGCTCACAACTTATTGCTGTTGGCTGTTCCTTCGTAGCAAGAACAGCCTCTGTACTAAGCAACCCGGAAATATCAAAACAAAGCAAGAACACGTGATCCAATCGATTCTGACATACACACTGTAGTTACTCAGTGCTCTCGCATAAACAACTATAGCCTACGTCTATCCATTGCTAAGCAACCTATCATGAATATAAGAATAAGCATTCTACTATGACAACACTAGATAAACACGTCCATGGGATGTGTGTCTATGAAAACCCCTGAAGGTGGCAGGAAGCTCACCAAATAAATAACCCCCCAACCCGGGCCACAGATCACAATTTAATTAACAATTACGATCAAGAAGTGTCTATGCCATCCTATGACAGAGAGAGACTATTACCAGTGGTGACCTCCGTGCTAGACAACGGCCTGAACACTCCGAAGTGTACACAAGGAATGTCTATCCTATCCAGGCAGCTCGTAAAAGGCGAGCAACGGCTTATCGTCACTAACACCGTGACTAGGTGGTAGAGTTTCGCAGCGACTCACCCGGATTGGTACCACCGCCTTACCTATTCCTGCCGGTATAACGTCATTACATGTTTCGGTTTGGAGGGTAAGGTAGCTGATAAATTTACTTTTGATCGAGGCCTAACATCCCGCCCTTAGGTGGGCAACGCACCATTACCACCTTTGGTGTCTCTAGGCGGCCTGAATTTCTTACCATCAGGAAATCCGTCTGTTTGTTTGCCTTTTAATATCTTAAAAAAAATCTCTGTACGTAAACTCTGTAAAAATTTAAATTAGTGCTGTGCTTTAAATATTGAAAGACGTATAAATATATCTCTTCTCCAGTATATATATATATACATATATTTCGGAAGGTCATGAGCTAGTATTTTGTAATATCTGTGTTCATGATTGTCGTCGGTGCAACGTGTGGCGCATCCGCTTGTAGCGTCGGAAAGTCATGAACAAAGTATAGTTGTGATATTGTGGTAATTAGTACATTTGGCGCCACAGGTGCATCGGAATTATCGTAGCTTGTTTATTATTGGTCGGTTTATCGGGAAGTCATGAATAAAGTTGCTTCGTTGGCACAACAGGTGGCGCATTAGCAAGTAACTTGTTTCGTATTGGTCCGTTTGTCGCTAAGTCATGGATAAAGTTGTCTCTTTAGCACAACAGGTGGCGCATTAGCAAGTAACTCGTTTCTTATTGGTCCGTTCACCGCGGCCACGTGTATATAAGCCCTAGCGCCACCATATTGGGGCAGACATGCTTTGCGCACGTCTCTCAGTGTTTAGACCACTGTCTAGTACGGAGGTCGCCACTAGTCGTCCGGGGGTGCATTATTCGGTCGGCACTCACGTTAAGAGGGGCGGGGTGTTCGGGGGTTTAGCGTTTGCGTAAGCACGAACACTGACGTGTTTACGTAGTGTTGTCATAGTAGCAGGCTTACTCCAATGTTTGATGGTTTGGTTAGTAACAAATGGGTGTACGTTATAGTTGTTTGTGCATGATTGTGGTTATGTTTGTAAACAGTGTGGTGAGTACTCTATTGTCTGTTATTATGAGGTTTATGATGTGGTTGTACGACTAGATCAGGTTTTACGGCTTTGTTTTGGTATTTCTGAATTATTCACTAACTACCCTCAAGTTGTGAGCTCTCGGCCTACTAGTCCCATGGTTTCCGTTCGGCCCCCGTATGCGTGATATATCGTCTCTCCGACATGTATATATTTGCCTACCACAATGTTGGTATGCTTAAATATTTTTTAAAATACATATTCCGCAAATAAATTTCATTTTATTTCTTTATTCTAGTGGTGCTGTTGGCGTTGACTACATAAGGTCAGTTCCCAGGTACGGCAACTACTTAATATAATATATTCTTTTAATTTTCTAACAAAAACAACTGGGTTAAATGCTCGGTTAGCGATAGGTTTGCTATCGACATTGTGGGATTGAGTAAACGTAGGGTTGTACCTTAACCTTCTTCGGAGATACGAGAGAGAAGACACTAGCAGTACTTTACAACCTCTGTTTCTTTACAGGTTTTTTAGTACAAATTACTTAAAAAAAGCACACAAGTACAGTAACTTATTACTACACAAAATTATTTTTGTTATTTGTTACATTTATTGTTTATTCGTTTCTGAGGAGAAATACGATTTAAAAAGAAATTGTTAACAAAAATCTAACTATTTACGTCATTTAGTTTCACAAAGTTTATAAAGTTGTTCAAAGTTGTATGTTTTAGTTAGGTTAGATTTTCAAAAAACAACAAAACACCTGCGCTAATATGGCATATTTACTTTGAGCTATAATTTTCATGGTTAATTTTAGTTTAGTAATTGATTTGTACAGCTACGGTACATAAAGGAATATTCCTTTATGTACCGTAGCTGTACAAATTGAGGAAAGCTTTCCAGTTTTCACTCATTTGTCCGACAGCATTGTTTCACTTTGCTCTTATATGTTTGCTATTTTTAGTTTTCAAAGCACAAAATATATCATCTAATGGACTAGAAAACTTGTTACATGTCACCGATGTAGACCTTTCGTCCGATTTATTGTATCAAACAATTTCTAATGCGATATCGGACTTTTCTATTCCATTTTTACAAAATAGATATAACAACGTCGATCTAGTAAGCCAATTCATTTCAGAATTTAACATCGGCCAGAAAAATGAAGACGTTAATCTCAGTTTTGAAGAACTTCTCACCAAATATAATCGACCCTATGAAATCCACAAAGTTAGAACAGAGGATGGGTACATTCTTACAATGTTTAGAATAATTGGCAACGGCTCACTGGTGTTACTAATACCGGGACTATTTTCAAGCTCCGATGACTTTGCAACCGCTGGACCACATTCTGGACTAATATACAAGTTATCTAATAGAAATTGTGACCTCTGGGTGGGCAATACTCGCGGCAATAAATATTCGCGTGATCACGAATATTTAAATCCATCGAGTGCAGAATTTTGGAATTTTTCGTTTCATGAGAATGGAGTATATGATCTGCCAGCATTCATAGATTACGTGCTAAAAGCAACTGGTAAATCTTCGCTAACTTACATCGGTCATTCACAAGGCACCACGGCTTTCTTTGCATTAGCTTCAGAGAAGCCCGAGTACAATGCAAAGATATCACAAATGGCTGCCTTGTCTCCAGTTGCTTACTTATCGAATACGAAGTCAATTTTATTAAAAATAGGAGCATTTAACCATAATGCTTTATACTCTATAGCAAAAACTTTGGGTATCTATGAAATACTTCCAGATGATACACTTACAAGGATTCTCAAGCGAATATTATTTGAAGGACTTGATGAAGTAACGGAAATTATATGCGCCAATGTAGCATTCCTTATAGTAGGTTTTGATAATCAGCAGTTAAATGCAACTAATCTCCCAGTAATATTTAAACATTATCCGTCCGGTGGATCTCTAAAACAAGTAAATCATTTTGCTCAAGAAATTAATTCAGGTAGATTTGCTAAATATGATTATGGGACTATTAAGAATCTTGAAGTTTATGAATCAACAGAACCACCCGAATATAATGTAAGTAGAATAACAGTCCCAGTTCACTTATTTTATAGTGACGGTGATTGGATAGCTCAGCCTGAAGATGTTGAGAATTTGGCAAGTAGGTTATGCAACCTAGTGGAAATGTATAAAGAGCCATTAAAATCATTTAATCATCTTGATTACTTGTTTGCAAAGGATGTTGTAACTTTGCTGTATGACAAATTGATTTCTTCTCTTCAATTATAGACAGTGCTTTGGAGCAATTGCAGAGAGCAGAGGTTCATCGTCAGTAATAAACAAAATACTAATGAAATACTTACTCTTCAAAACTGGAAATTGCTTTGTCTTTTGAATAAGTTTAGTTATTTACTTATCTTACTTTTTCTAATTTTCTGGGATAACAGCGAAAGGGTCTGGCTTACTCCTGTTTTGCAGTTTTTGAAAATAGGTAAAAGAGTCCTTCAACAAGTCGCCTGGATTCTCACAATCACCTATTTCTGACGTCATGACGTTCTTTAGTACTAATTAAATAATAGTAATAATAAAAAATCGGCACACGTTCTAAAAAAATATGTAAATTTGTGTATTTTAATGTTTTTTTATATAACTTGTTCATGAGTTCGCTGGACCCTTAGTGAAGTTTGCAGGCTTGAGGGAAAATAAAAAAATGTTCTAGATCTAGTTTTGAATTAAATAATATTGTAACCTATCAACCTGTTTAGAATATAAAAATCTAGTGTTTTTTTAAATAAGTAATTAAAATATTCAAAATGAAAAAAAAATAGCCCATGGATCGGTTCGCGTCCACCAAAATCTGAAGGAGCCAAGGGGAGATTTTCTTAGGAATTTCAAAGAAATATTGGGTATTAACTACTTCTTTATAAAATATATACGGTCACGCCCAAGTTCCTTGCTGGGTGGACAGAGAATATCGAGTGCCACTTCTAGCACACACTTCTCTTTTTTACCTACCTTTACTTACTTCGCTTTACTAAACTAACTACCGTACCGTACCCTCCATCGTTAATAAAAACACTATTGAGATAATCCACCGGTTCAGCTATGTGGAAATAATGACAGATGAAAGATTGACAAAGCAGCTATATAAGGCGAATGTAGTTGGGTGTAGGTACCCGGGGAGAACTAAGTTGACATTCCACGATTAAATTGCTCGGATATTATCCGACTGTGGTGTCAAGAGTCTCCGAAACCGGTGTGTTTCTATGAAAAAGGGAATTAATATGGAGGAAGCCAGACCAGCCAGGATCATGAGAATTGGTACTCGATACTCTCCTACCCTATAAGGGACTTGGTGGGAAGATATGTAAGTATGTATGTATGTATGTATGTATGAGATAAACAAATTCATTCATTTGCTACAGCACTATTTAATTGAAACACTCCAGCCTATTGAAACCCGTGTCCCCGTATTGGCTACGTCTCTTCCAAATACTGTTTTGGTGTCATTCGCATTTAAAAGTTCGCCTTTCTCTTTCCAATCTTCATTCATAACCGTGATTAGTGTTTGTAGCTCACATGATATCCACCTGTTACTGTTATTAATTAACTTTGTTCATTCTTTTTTTTGTTTTTTTACTATGTGTTTTGTACTTAGATTGTCCCTTATTTTTTGTCTTCGTTTTGTAATGTCATCACGTTGTGAGTATAAAGTAACCAAATAACTTGAAATCTGGAATGTAGGTGCAGGTTACCCTACATATAAAAAAATATCTTTAGGCCATTTCCCCCTGTAGGGTAGACTGAGAGAATCAAGTGCCAAGTGAACGACGTTCGCCAAGTCGGCTGGTTTGTTCGTATGCTTAAATATTTTTGTAACATCATCTTAGCAATTCAAATTTTACTTCATTGCATTCAAATATTTTAGTACCTAAATATTAGTTTCAATTTCCGTTTATCTTCCTGGTTCATTCTCAACAACAAATCAAACAATTAGACACGAGTGCCACTACTAGTTTTTTGTACAAAAGCCAAATACCTCAACCCTAGCACAACCGCTGATTTTAGATTGACTTCTGTAATTGTCAGTATTTTGTGCTCATGGATCTTCCTCTCTTGAGTCATATTGCTTTTGTTTTATAAAATTTTATAATAAATGTGGGGGAAGCAAGGCAAGTTCGCAAGGATTGTGATGTTTGGCACTCGAAACTCTCCGTAAGTAACACCAGAGGTAATACTAGACTAGATGTGGCCGCGCCTTCTCCCGCGTATTATAGTTATTTAGTTCTCATGTGTTTAGATATCGGAATGTATGTTAAAAAGTAGATAGTAGTGTAACTCTTTAGTCTCCTAACTAACTCCACGCGTTAAAAAATCACGAAACATCACTCCGATGCGTCTTAAGAGAAGAACAAAGAAACAAACTGTAGCATTATATTCAAACTATAATTTCCTGTTGATCTGGGAGATATTTCTTTGAGCGATACATGAAACGATAAGACTGCTACTTCTATATGTTTTTGTAAAATATTTATATAGATACCTTGTATGTTTATAATTATATTGTACAATAAAGAATAAGTAAATACATGTAATAGTAATACTACTACTTATTCTGTGGTATGGATAGATAGATGTCAAAAGCCGCTGATGAATATAAAAATAACTGTAGATATATGAAATAAAATCACTTCTTGTTTTTATTTTTAATGTATCCTTCACCCAACGGCCATGTAGCTCGTATAATAGAAATAATATAATTATTGTTGGGCCTATTGAAGAGCACTTAGCAATTTTTCATATACTAGGGTTTTCAAATCCTTTGCTATTAAAAAATCCAAGTGATTAAACTGCGTGTAAGGAACCTTATACATTTCCACCACGTTACTTAATTTTTTAGATAACTTTTCAACATCCAGAGGATGCGCTAGCCAATCTCCTTCACTGTAAAATAAGTAGACCGGTGTTGTTATACGACTTAAATCGTATTCTGGTGGTGAATCCGTTCCATATATTTCCTTATTCTTGCTGAAGCCGTTATCAAATTTGGCAAATCTACCAGAATTGATACCTTGAGCATAATGCTCGAGCTGTTTTACTGATGCGCCAGCAGGAATATGTCCGAATACTACTGGGAGATTAGTAACATTCAACTGATTGATATCAAAGCCTACTGCTACAAATACTACATTACTGCACAAGATCTCTGCTAGTCTGCCAATTCCACACGTAACTCTTTTAAGCGCTTGTATTAATAAATTATCTGGAAGAAATTCATAAGCTCCTAAACTCTTAGCTACTCTATGAATTATTGGGCTTCCTGGAGCCAATAATCTAATTATTGGCGATTTCAAATTTGACATGAAAGCTACTGGCGATAGCGCAATCATAAGCGATATTTTATCGTTATACTCTGGTTTCTCTGAAGCTAACACAAAGAAAACAGTTGTGCCTTGAGAATGACCAATATACTTTAAAGTAGGTTGCTCTGTTTTATTAAGCACATAGTCTAACATAGCCGGCACATCGTAAATCCCAATTTCATGCCACGAGAAGTCCCAAAACTCTGCACTGGATGGTTTTAAACTATTATGTTCGCGAGAATACTTGTTACCTCGGGCATTACCCATCCACACATCATATCCTTCTCTAGCCAAGACATAAGCGAGACCAGTTTCTGGACCAGCTATCACAAAATCATCAGCGCTTCCAAAAAGACCGTGCATTAAGAAAACCACTGACCCATTGCCTGGAACTCTAAACATATTAAGAATGTATCCATCTTCAGTGATAACTTTATGATTTTCGACTCTTTGATTGTATTTTAATAGCAGCGCCCCAACATTTAACGTTATGTCTTCATTGTTTTGACCCGTGGTGAAATCAGATATGAGCTTATTTATTGCATCCCCATTATTTCTATCACTTTCAAATGCCAGAATGGGAAAAGAATCAACAACAGCTGATATAGCATCCGTGGTCTTTTGATTTATAAAATTAAATGTACTGCTTAGAAATTGATCTGATGACTGTGATGCAAGCTGGATGATCGGATTTTCAGAAAGCCTGGTTTTGAATATATTGTTGATATTGAACAATTGTTGTCCACGGCTAAATGGGGTAATGAGCACGAATAAAATACTGGGAAACAGCATGATGATATTTAACGGTGGCTGAATCAAAACTGACGGTGACCTCGTGTACATTTGCAAGGGCTTACAATGTGAGGCTAATTTTCCGCTCAATTAGGAACAATAGATTCCATATCTTAATTTCCATAAAAAAGTAAGTATATTAACAAAAACTTGCTGAGGTCATCGAATAAATGATGGTTCAAACTAAGACTAATTTACTTGGTAAGACGACTAAATTTGAAGCAAACTACACTTAGTTTAGGAAACAAAAACTATAAATGACATGGTACCAAGTACCAAGTTAAACTTGTTAAACCTTACCCGTCTTAAAGCTCGCTTTAAGACGGGTAAGGTTGCCTACTATCCAAATTCGAAAACGATAATTCCGCTATGCACCAATTAAACTAACTTTATGTTACAATTTTCTAATAAAACAGAAAAAGGGACGTAACGTTTTATGGCATGTCACTTAAGCCCAGACATGTCAACTCGTGATTAGAGTTTTGTAGTCTTTGCTCGTGACGTTTTGAATCAACGTTTTTCGAAGAATATATTAGAAGTAAGCCCAGGGACCACCAGGGACTACGTTTTCCAAAGGGGGGGTCGCAGGAAGGTAAAATTAAAAAAAAAATACTACGACTAGTACGGTAGAGAAAGTAATAGAAGTACTTTAAAAAAATGTATATAGTTAAGTTGTACATAATACTTTATAATTTGTGACTATAGGTATCTTTTCGAGATTATGTGTAATTTTTTCTGACCACCCATGACCCATTATTCTTTGTTCTTCAGAAACATACAACAGAAAAATACATTTTTTTGTACTTAACTTTTTTTAACAGTTATATGTACCTATGATGCAAATAAATAATTTTCATTTACTAAGAGGATTTTCAAAAAATGTTAAGGTTTCCTTTCTTATAAGTTACACCAAAATGCTATGTAGCTATATGAAATTCTTTATTTTTTTCTTTTGAGTATTAAACCTACTCATTTACATAAATTTACCGTTAACTTTGATTGGTCCATAGCAGATCTAAAATCATCTGTGACTTTAAGGAGAACTGTAGTTGTGCTATGTCCTGCGCGGAATCCAGACTGATAAGGACTCAAATAATTAATTTCAGACAAGAGCTTCGTCATTTGACTATGAACAACTGCTTCAAGAATCTTGGAAAAAAAAGAAGAATGGATATGGGCCTGAAATTATTCGGTGAAATTGGGTTTGAAATTTCAGGAAGAGGAAGAACAAGTGCTTTACGCCAAAGAGCAGGAAACTGACCGGATAATAAAGAAAAATTAACTACGTGTGTATCAACAGGAATAACAATATCTTTAATGAGAAGTATCATATCCCGGCTAACCTGATAACCAAAGATGTGACTTATTTGAAATACTTCTATTTTAAATACTTGTACAAAATGCAAAATAACTACGTATTTTGTACTTGAAATACGTAGGTGTTTTGCATTTAAATGCCTTTAACTAAAAAATATTTGAAATACCTTTCGAGTCGTATTTTGCATTTCGAAAATTCATTTCGAAATGCAAAATACTGTGTAATAGTTTAGCGAACGTTACGAGCGAAGTGTATGGATGAGTATACTGTGGCAGAAACGTGCAACAAAAGGGGTTGGAGAAATTTGATAATCAAACGTAGTTTTGAAAATGGGTCATTATTATTGATGTGTTTTATTGATTGATAATCTTAAAAAAACACCAGACCATGTAAATTGTGATATAGACAGTCAGTGGAAATTTTATGTTTTTCCCAAAGCAACCTGAAAAATAGATCAAAGAATGAAATGGGAAGCTGTTGTTAAAAGTTAAAAGTATGTGATGTTGGACACATTCTTAAATTAAAACGTTGGTTCAAAAAATATAGGATATTTACTAATTATGGTAATATTGTTTATTGTTGATGATCGCCATGGTATCCAAAATTTGACCACAAATATGTGACATTTAAGAGGCAAAAGTCTACTAATCCCAAAAAAAATATATGAAAGCTGTAGCACGGACAAAAATCGTTTTAAGGCCACTTTTAAGTTGTTTTGCTTTGTTCAAGTCCTACCTGTCTGCTAAAACAACAAACCGAGAATTTGCTGATATATCATCAACAATACATAACTATGAAATTTTATAATTAAATACTTATTCAGTAATTTCGAATTTACACTAATAAAATTAAGTATGGTCCGTTAATTTGGTCGTTTCTGTGGTCTAGCGTAACAAAAAAATATTTGAAAATGTGTATTTTCTAATAGTTTTTAGCCTTGCCACCTTTTAGGCTTGCCACCTATCACATTGTAGTGTACATTTGTGGGACTTAGTGTCTTCAGCTATTCGTAGGAGCTCTGGTTGTGCGTCTGCCTACCTCTTCGGGGATATGGGCGTGACGATACTTAAAATTACCTGTGACAAAATGTACAGTTTGAATGTATAATGACTGGCTTCTAATATTTTTAATAAAAATTAAAACTTGATTATCATTTTCTGAATTTATTTAGTTCAGAAACTTATTTCACGAAAGAGCAATGAGCATCAATTCGTCTTCGTCGTCCATACTCATACGTTTAAATTCCGAATGCAAAAAACAGAATGTGTGCGCTTTCCATACGGAATTCTTGATCAGGAAACCTGATCAGGATTTCTGATCAGGAATCAGTATGTATGCGGCCGCCCTTACACTCTCAAAATCAGTTCCTAAATTCACTTTCATTTTCCCTGTATTTTTTTTAACAAATGTGTATAAAAACACTACGACTCGAGGCGATACGGTGACGATCCCTTTCCGAGTTGATGTGTGCTGAGACCTTTATAACTAATTTGTCACTGGATATTTATTAATTTTAACCCGACAGAAAAAAAATAAGTGCTAGAAGTTTAACGTATCTGTGTGTGTGTCTATGGCACAATAACTTAAACGTATAAACCTATTTCCATGCGGATTTTTTGTGTGAAAGCTACAGTGCTCAGTACATAACATAAAGGTGTTCCTGGAGGTCAAAATTATGAAAATTTTGAATTTCAATTTTATTGTTATATCACCTGCTATTTTCTTACAAAACTCTATTACTGTGTAATTTTTGGTACATTGTCTTTGTATACACCTATTAGTACCTTTGTTACAAATATTAAGTTTATAGGTCATCTGGAGACTGGAAGTAGGTTATGTTCTTTCGCCTCCAAATCAGTAGGGGAGTCAGTAAGCAGCGCCCAATCCAGCTATTACGGCACTCCGGGCAAAATTATATTTGTTGTCTTTTACCCATGCTTTATTCCATGCATGGTGTAATTTTAACCTATAAAAAGACAAAATAACATGCTGATATTAATAAAACAGAATAAGTTTCGTTTTAAAATGTTAATTCAAAAATAAATTGAAAAACAGTTGCTTAGACTTACAGAAGTACCCAAATTTGGCGTCCCTAATTTTTGCTGCCCCGTGCGAATGATTGCTTGGTTGATTTACCGACGAACGGCGGTAAAACCTTTCCAAGGTGGGTGGAAGTTAAATTGCTAACGCAGGGCGGGCAGCACCGTCCTTGAGAAAATTTCCATAAAACCCCCCTAAATGACCAACTTCAAAAACTTTGGGCTCCAGTCTCCGTTAGCTCCGCTTAGCCGCGTCTACGGTAGCGGTCTCGGTAAAGGCCCTCTGCTCTGCCTTGAAAAATCCCCGGACGGACTCAGGCAACCAACTGGCAAATCGGTCCTGGTAACGTACAACTGGCGAACTCTCCGCGAAAGTTACACTGGGACGTTGTGGGATTATCTGAAGTCTGAAGACAGGGAGAGGACTCGATAATCCTAGAGTCTGGTAACTTGTTCTACCACCGGGAAGGTGACGCCCTGTCCCAGGGCGGTGTCGGGTGTATCGTCCGAAGGTCACTCATCAAGAACGTGGAGGTAATCGGGAGTGTGTCGACAAGGGTGGCGTACCTGATACTCAGAATTACAAAACGGTACTCGCTGAAGGTTATACAGGTCTACGCCCCGACTTCGGCGCATTCGAATGACGAGGTGGAGGCGATGTACGATGATATATAGACAGCCATCCATACCTCTAAAACGCACTACACGGTGGTGATGGACGACTTCAACGCAAAGCTGGGTATAAGAGAGAGCGATGAGCTGAAAGTGCAATTTGGCAGGCGTAATCCTAGGTGCCAACGATTGGCTGAATTTCTGGACAAGGAAGGACTCTTTATGATGAATTCCTTCTTCAGCATAAAGCTAAATCGCAAATGGACCTGGATTAGCCCGGATGGGTCGACAAAAAACGAGATAGACCTCAATTTGTCTACCAGACGCCAAATATTCAAGGATGTCTTTGTGATCAATAAGCTGAAAACCAGCAGTGATCATCAGATGGTAAGAGGCACACTGAATATCAACACAAGACTTGAACGGTCACGGCTGATGAAGTCTACGCTCCGTCCAACCTCAGTCTAATGCCAAAATCCCGAAAACTTTCAGTTTGAACTTCAAAATAGCTTCGAATGTCTGGCAGAATGCGAATCAACGGACAATTTGCACAATGGGTTTGTGCAAGCTGTCCAAGCGGCCGGGTCAAAATTTTTTAAGACCCAAAGCAAGAAAAGCACAGTAAAGCTATCAGACCGTACTCTCAAACTCATGTGCGAACGGGATGAAATGCGGTTGCAGTCTTCAGTTGGAGCTAAACAGACAAGTCGCCAAGGCGTTCGTTAGGGATTTGTCTGTCGGCCAGACCCAATTGATAAAACTGAAGACCGAAATTGGCACCGTAAAGAGGTCGAGAAGTTCTATGCACAGCTTCGGGATATGATCTAAAGACCCTGGAGCCAAACTCACCCGACATTACAACGAAGACATCCCGGACGTCAGCCTGTACGAGATTTGGATGGCCCTGAAATAACAAGAAGGCGCCGGGGGACGATGAAATTACTGCTGAGCTACTGAGAGCGTGTGGAATGCCAGTACTTAAAGTTCCCCAGAAGCTATTTAATTCCGTCATCCTCGGAGGCAGTGTTCTAGAAGCGTGGACCAGAAGTGTGGTGATTCTCTGTTTCAAGAAAGGTGACAAAACCTTATTGAAAAATTATAGACCCATCTCACTTCTGAGTCACGTTTACAAGTTGTTTTTAAGGGTCATCACGAACCGAATATCACGCAGGTTTGACGATTTCCAACCTCCCGAACAAGTCAGGTTCCGTAAAGGCTTTAGCACCGTTGACTAAATTCACACGATGCGCCACATTATACAAAAGTCCGAAGAGTATAACCAGTCATTATGTGATTGTGGACTACGAGAAAGCCTTCGATTCGGTTGAGACATGGGCAATGCTTTAGTCACTACACCGGTGCCGCATCGACTAACGATACATCGAAGTGTTGAGGTGTTTGTACAAAAAGGCCACTATGTCGGTCCGATTACAGGACTAGAGCCCGAAACCGATCCAGTTGCAGGAAGGTGTGATACATGGAGACGTTATTTCTCCGAAACTGTTCACTGCTGCACTGGAAGATGTCTTCAAGCTTCTGGACTGGAAAAGACTCGGCATCAATATCAACGTCGAGTACATCACTCACCTTCGATTCGCAGATTATATTATGGTCATGGCGGAAACGCTGGAAGACTTGAGCAAGATGCTCGGTGACCTCGTTAGAGTTTTCCAACAGGTGGGTCTTAAGATGAACTTAGACAAGACGAAAGACGAAAGTCATGTCTAACGTTCATGTTGCACCTTCACCAGTTCAAGTTGGGAACTCAATTCTTAATGTTGATGATGATTATGATGATGTGCGATTGCAAATTTTGCCCCCCACCCCCCCCGGATCGGACGCTGTCACAGTAATTCGGGGTTTCTACGTAGGTACACAAGGAGACATATCAACTAACTTCAAAAGGGAGGAAGTTATGTGTTTTTATGTATATGGTGATTGATTTCTTCGATTTTTAAAATTTCTTATGTTAATTAAAAAATCGTATTTCTGAGATGGTGTTCTTTCTACCGAATGATGTAGAGAAATGATGTGATGATAGAGTCCTAGGGAAACCAAGGAATATGTTAACTTTTTGTCCATTTAGACGATTTATTCAGTGTCGTAATAAGTTAAGAGCCTTCGAGTAAATGTACCAATTTCATTTATCAAATTAATTTTGGCATTGAGAAGAGGTCAGAAGTAATGGCTCGTATAATATTACATACTAGGTTACTTTGACAGTTTTTTTTTTATTTTTGACTTGGCTGAAACACTACCACATGTCTAGAATCTAGATTACTGCTGCATTCTAGTGGCCAGTGGGCCACTAAGATGGCCTATCCTGTAGTGCACTGTGATTCATGATATTTGATATTTGTATCGGATTTTCTTGGCATCTTTTTTCCAATATATCAGGATCGAATGTGGGCTTTTAATTCTGGCATCGATTCTCAGAATCGATTTTACAAAAACGAAAATCTCTAGTCTCTACTACCTAATACTTACTATCGTTTTTATGGAAACAAACGTCAAACGATGTAAAATGTAAACTTTGATTAAAACCATAGATTAATATGTATATATAGGTATTAAAACTTTGGATTGTATAAAATTGTACCTATCAAATAGTAATTTAGTAAAGCATAGTAAAGTAATTAATAGGGAAAGATTGTATGTAATTATTATAATAGTTTTAACTGTGTCAATAATCAATATATATTTATTATTAATACCAGTGCAAGTGAGGCTGGTCTATAGTTTTTAACAGTTATCTTAAAAAACATTTAACTTTGGCGATAACCTTTTGGTACTTGTATTATTTTTCTACACTTAAAGAGATAAAGTTTTAAGACTTTTCAAAACGAAGTAAGTAAGTACAATTTACCTTTAAATAAGGAATCAGTATTTTTTTTTGTTAAGTTTCCCTCAATTATATATTGGCGCAGCATTTCGTTTGCCAAATTTTTATTATTAATTATTGTAATTAATTTTTTTATTTGCTTGAAATTGTAACATTCATATCCATCATTAAAATTGTATTGTAGTGTGTTTAATATTTATATAACTTGATAGTAGCAGTTGTCTGCATACTCCAGTCTAAATCATAACAATATATTTTACGGAAAACTTTTATTGGGATAAAATATATGGCTATGGTGATAAGTATAGCTCCTATAAAGCTGCCACTCAACTTGCCAGAATGAAGGAATGCCCAAGTAGGAAACATTGTTCACTTATTTTTGAAATCATTAAAGTTGTATTACTTAAGAAACAGTGTAATTTTATTCGACTTCCTAAACAACGAAACTTTTTAATATTTAATTTGATTGTGTTTTTATGGCCCTAGGTAGGTACCTTAAACTTATAAATGTTTGAATGTTTTAACTTGGCCAAGATTTGACAACTGGTTTTTGAATTCTACTACAAGTACATTTTTGTTATTGAAATAGAATTTCTTTATTTAATGAGTTTTTTCACATATGTGGTAGTGTCATCTCTATGGCCGCTTATATGCCAAAACACCTTTGTAATTATAAATAATTTACCTTAAACAAAACCATAAAGCATCCTAGCTGCATATGGGATGTGATGTAATAGTTCTAATTTAGTTGATAAGTTTATTGAAATGCTAATTTAATTCAATTATTGGTTTAGTTTATTTGTTAATTGCTGATTTCATTTAATTGTTAATTTATATAATTGCTAAAATTTAATTTTAATGTGTATGTGGAGCTTTTAATTTAAGAAATCTATTTGCACCTGTAATTGGAGTAACACATGTCTTGTTTTTTTTATGTTTTGTTTTGACTGTTTTGTATTAGTGTATACTTTGTTGGTGCAATAATAAATAAATAAATCAGCCAGAATGCTATGAAATATTATGCTTATGTTATACATATCGCTCTGCACACATTCCACCAACAGATGATGCACTTATTTAACTTTGTTGCAACACTCCTTAATATTAATCAAAAATGCAAACCTGTTTAGTGGAATGTACCAGATTGAAATCTTAAAGCATTTTTAGGTTGGTGTCTATTTAAGTTACAGTAAATAAACTGTTTTTATTTATTTTTAAGTAAACCGTGGCTCACTTTGTATGCATTTATACCATACACCCTTAGTCAGAGATCTGTCATTATGGTAAAGTTTCAAAATTTCGAGACACTCCTATAATAGGTTAATCTTTCGATAAAATCCGGTAAGCACTTGTTATACTGTATTTTTAGCCAACTCTTCATTCCTAGACAGACCAACATGTGCTGAAATCCCTTGCAGTTTTAAAGTCCTTCCTCTTTTGAAAAAGTTGTTAATTTGATCTAAAATTTTTAAGTCCTGTAGCTACTCCTCTCTTTCCTGTAGCACAGCGGTTTATGTGCAAAAGCACACTTTTACTATCGGTATAAATAATTATATTCTGAAAATCTATCTCAAAGCAAAAAGAAAGGGCCCCTGAAACCGCAATGAGTTCTGTAGTCATTATTGAAACAGTTTTATTGATATTAAATATGCCACAACATTTGTTGAATGTGTCAAAAATGGCTGCCCCTGTACCACAAGGAGATTTTGCACCATCTGTGTAAAGAGAAAAGAAACTACTTGAAAATCAATATGTCATGTGTATTATACAACAGTAATGAAACTAAATCTGTACGAGAAATATTTTGTAAAAACCATGACTGCTATGTACTTATTGGATACAGGATACAGAAAATAAAATGAGGCTTTTTTTGTAAAATAATTTTGTCTGTTCATTTTTCCTGCAAAAACTACTAAGCAGTTATTTTCCAAATTTTTTGTAGTAGTTATAAATATGGTCAACATTTAAGGTACCTCTTACCAACCAAGATGTAACATAAATAAAAAAGTATTAGACTAGCCAACTTTCTTGTTACATGTTGTTAATATTTAGAATTTAAGTATAATTTACAAACATCCTTGTAAACCTGTAAACATTTACTTGTTACTTATTATAGAAAAAAGTACTCCAAATTTGAAATTGACAATAGTTTTTATTACACTGTAACACAGACTATATGGGTACTTTAGTCTATGTCTATTAGTAATAAATATGGTTATTATATCGAGATATATTACAAAACTATAACTTACAATTTCAATCCTTTTACAGTTATGAAAACCTGCAATTTAAATTTTGATACTGTCAAGATGGACACGAAATTAGCAGAGGTATGACCCGTAAATAAATTATAAAAAATATTGCTTAGGTATATATTAGAATACCAGTACAAATTAACGCCATTTATACAAACATTGTTTAACTATAAAATTGTTTGATTTGATATATCAGAATTGAATGAGTTCATAATTTTCCTGTAAGTAATAGTAAGAGACAAACCTTGCATTGCATTGGATTAGACATATGAGTCTACTGTTGCCCAGTATTCAAATAATCTCAGAACCTACTGCTGCACTATTGATTGAAATCTGAAGTAATCAGTAAATTTGTATTAGAGGCTTCAAATTCCAGTTTCCGGTTAACAACACTTCATTACTATGTATAATGTACAGGCAGGTGTTATATTTTCCTTTTTATATTATTAAAATACTAGGTATTTACTAGTAGCAAATTAACAATATGAGTAAATTGATTCAATACACAATAAGGATTTTGAATGGTGGAGGTTAAAACGGTTACACTTAGGGCCACTTAAACATTCCTGAGACATGTACTTAACTCTTAGTTAGCTTCTTACTAGAGCTAAATATCAGTTTTGACAGTTTAGCTCATTAATAAATTTAACCATCAATATGCATTAAAGCCTTAGTTAAAATAAAGCCTTTTCATTAAATTCACGCTTTTACTTTGCAGGATTTTCTGAAGTCAAACTCTAGTTTTAAGCCATTATTACAGTTTGATTATTCAGAAGAGTATGTCCTAGATAGTTATGGCAACAAAATATATCATAGCAAAATTTTCTTACAAGCCAGACATATGAAATATAATCCTGTGGTTAAACACAGTAAAAGAGAAGAAAAGCAAGCAATTTTTTTTAAATTGGCAAAGAAGTTAGAAGAAAATATTGAGCTATTTTGTCAGCTGGATTATTTAATAAGAAGTATACCACCAATCCATGTGAAGAATTTTGACTTAAAGTTGATTATTCAGAATGTACTCTTGTTTAGCAGTAATAGTGGTATGAAGGAATATAAAGTTGATGATACACTGCAAGGTAATTCAATATTCTTTTCCATTTCCAGATTTTCTTAAATAATATAGACCAACTGCTTTCCTAACAAGCAGCTTGTAATAGTCAGTTTTATTATATACTATACTTATCTGTATCTACTAAACTTTACCATCAGGAAATCGATCTGTGTGTTTGCCTCCCAATATTATATAAAAAAAATAATTAATGGTGCCTGGCTTGGACAACATGTCCATGTCTACCGGTTGTGTTATTCTCTAGTACCGTACACAACTGTGCTAAGTACTGATGCTATAACACAGTATCTTTTCAGAGATATAATGTAATAATGTAAATTATTTCCATACGTGCTTGACATTCCAGATTCAGAGTGTCGGGACACTTACCTCCATTACATATATAAAGGACATCTATTTCTCACCGTCAACAGATCCCTTTATTTGATTGCTTTCCATTCCTAAAAAAAGCCTTGGTATCTGGAGACTTCAATATACTTGTTTGTTTGTAGCCAGTGAGATAATTATAACAGACGATTCACCGTTGTTCCTCCTTGGGTGTGTGGCTCAGCTTGTGTTCTACAACGGCCATGCCACTATATACTGTACCAAACAAACTGCAGTGGTGGGTTGGTTGTTTACACATCTTTGCCATAGTGTTGGGTAAGTTTTTAACTGGTAAGCATATGTTAGAGCTTGAATGACAGTCATTTAGTATATTATGTTGTCAAGCGTAAACAAATAGTTGTTACACAAACAACTAAGTGTGTCCTTGTGTTGGTCCCATTCTCCTATTAAGAATAGACAATTTGCCTCTCTATCTGATAGCTTATAAGAGGCGAGCTTAGGTTAAGTGGGTCATTACCAACTCAACCACTGGTAACAGAGTGCTGTATTCCTGCCGTTGTGACTGTCATGTTCCTGTCCGGAAGGTGACAGTCAGCAGATTTGCATAATAACGACACATTTACGGGCCGTGGCCGGTAGACACTTGTTTCTTACTATCAGAAAAGTCATTTGCTTGTTTGCTAGATTTATCTTCATACACAAAAATGAATCCCTGTTTCCCTTAGTCATCGCTTCTCCCCGGAACGGATGGACCAATTTTGCTAATTCTTTTTTTTGTTAAATTGTTATCGTCATTCATATGAAGAGAAAACCTTTAAAATTGGCAGAGACAATCAATATTTTAATTTTTCCCATACCAACTGTCAGTAGCTATCAATGTCAAGCAGTACAAAGTGTACTAGGCTGGCAGTAATAAACATATCCACACAAAAAAGTAGTGACTGGAATAACATGACTTAAATGAAATAATGCAATGCAATATATTATTACATTATATGTTATATATTATATTATAGTTATAGTTAATATACATAAAGAACATCATCATAGTTGTATTTGATTTACTCCATATTGGTTGACCAATAGTATTATTAGTTTAAAAAGTCACTCGATCTGTAAATTACATACCAACTTAGTAATACTTATTTCCAGTCTAGGAGACCAAGTGTCTTGGAGTTTAATACCAGAAAATATTGTACAGTCCGATCAAATGCAGTCTGCAATACAGTTCACTAAAATAAAAGGTATTTAAAACATGTTCATAATGAAGATAGGTACTACGAATATTCTATTACATTTCCCAAATAATTCAGTGTTCCTATTCTATGTGATAGGAGGGAAAATAGCAAACAGATTTCCCGCAAGAAATACGCACGGATTAAACTCATATGTCTATAAAATGTGCTAATAACACGCTGCCAACTTGATATTGGAATGTTAAGCTTCTCGACTGGAACATAACAGTCTGCAGTGACACGAGCACTGATATTATGGTGGTAAAAAGACTCGCAAATCCTAGCGAAGCATAGCAGAGCTCTGATGTTTAGTAACAAAGGAACCGACGGTTGTCTTTTTCGCGCTGATTGGTTAGAAAATGAAAGGGTCCCGTATATGTACGCCTGGGAGTAACACTAGGAAAAAACGAATTTTTAGTTTAAACTAACTGCCAATTTGCCAACTTATTGACCGGATGTATAACAATATTTGGCCGAATATAAAATGTATATTATATTAGAATAGCAAAAGGAATATATTTTTAATCACAACAAAGCACTTGTTGGTAATTAGTATTTTTTTACTCTTCTCAATTTAATCAATTAATCGATTAGTATTTAAAGAGTCGATAAGAAAACAATGTAAAGCCAATGCTCCTACCCTAGGAGTTTTTAAAGTAAGTCAATTCGCATTCGCCGATATCTGCATTCGTATTAGCAATTTTTTTCGAATGTTTTGCGAATATGAAAATCAGAAAAAAAACAAGTTGAAGATAATAGTAGGTTGATAAAACTAAATCCATTTATTTTATATGTTTGCGAAATGAAAACCCCGGTGTGAGCGTAATAACACTTCGGTCGGATGAGTTCGTTCGTATCAACTCAGCAAACTACAAATGGAACGCATCCCGTTTTAACTGTTATCAAGCCATTGACAATTGGCGCCAAATTTGGGAACAAATATTCGCATTCGCGAATGTCAGTAACAGATATATTTGTATTCGCGTTCGCGAATGTTTAAAAATTACATTCGTTACATGCCTAGTAGACAATTATTTTGTTATAAAATTCCTAGATACTGTATCTTAAATTGTATTAATACAATACAATAACTTTTGTTCACCAAATACAGGGAAATTACAAATAACTACATCAAAAAAACTTAAAACTATAAGATACACAAAAGCGGCCTTATCGCCAAGTCAGTTATCTCTTCCAGACAACCCTAAAGTATGGAAAATATTAAATATGTATTCTACAGACAACTCTATTTTTTAATGATTTCTGAATCTTGATACCTTGTATATTAAAAATATTGAATCGGTTGTAGCTTTTCGTAGTGGGTGCTGCGGAATAGTGACCGGCATATCTGATGTAGACTCTGCTGTGGACACATTTCTTGGGTCTACTGATAAGGTACGTTGGAATCTAAGCGTTAGTGTAATTATTATTTTTGTAAACAGGGATTGTTTGATAACTTTAGATATTTTAGGAATACGAATATTGGATTTCGGCTTTATGTAAAAGCTTATTGGTTGTTCGATATTCGGCCCAATATTATCAAATATTCTTAAAAATACGAATATTATACAAAAATAAATATTTTCTGAGGCAATTTTTGAAGACCATGATGATAGAAAAAATAGCAGTTTAGATTGTTAGGTTTTTCAATTAGTGCTTTCGGTCAGGATAAGTCTTGCAATGTCCTGATTTGTGTCATATTATTATTTCTTTTGCTTTTGTGCTGCCGCCGTTTCTCAACTTAGCCAGATACGAGAAGAATGTATATATTTTCCTGATCAAAGGATAAAAGTGTTTTTCAAGAGGATAAATCTCCTAATAGTAAGAAATCCAAGGTAGTAATGGTGCATTGCCGGCTACGTAGACGTAGTAAAAGTTGTGTCGAAATCCCCCATAATGAAATTTGCCCCTGGTTTATCCGGGTCCTCTGTGTAGAGTTGACCATCTGTCGCCCTGCCTGGCAACTCGACATGAGCAAATGCGAAACTGGTCATTGCCAACAAGATAAGTGGTGGCACTTCTAGTGCTGTGCAGCAATTAGTCCGGCTAAGGATCCACCGCCATACATATTCCTGCCGCCATAATGACAATGTCATGTTCTGTTCCGGAGGTAGGGTAGCCGGTAGACTTGCACAATTGGTCTAACATCACGGCAACAGAACAGCGACGCACTTACAACATCTATCGTGTCTATAGGCTAAGGTTATCTCTTATCATCAGAGCAGCCGCGTGTTTGTTGGCTGTCTTTTGCCATAAAAAAACTGAATCCTCAATGAAATGAAAAAGACGGCGTCACGTAATCACATTAAAAAGTCGTTTTTAATAATTAATTTATTTTCAGGATCCTTGGAAACTCAAAAGAATATTGGTACAGGAGAATATTTTAAAACGTTTTCTTATTGTCTTAAAAGGAAAGGCAAAAGGTTCTGAACGAGAATATGTTTATGAAGACAAAACATTCGTATTTGAAAATATAGGTCAAGAGAATTCCAATATCATTGTTATAGAAGCATATCGGACTGTCAAAGAATTGTTAAGTCTTGTGAAGGTTAATCAACCATTTTGTGTGTCTCTTTGGTCTAGCGATGTGTCTGAGAGCAACGAAATATCGACGAATGTCAATTCCAACATCATATGGATTAATGACTTCGGATGTTTTGACGGTCCTCCACAATCTTCCCAGTGCTTATTCTCGATTATCGAGGAATCTAAATATTTTACAGAAAACAGAGACTTGGATAAAGTAAGACAAGAGTGGTTGAAGCTTGATATCACTGAACGTGCCCAAAAAGTCCATAAGATTTTGCAAGTTATTGATTCGAACAAAGCAAATGTTTTGGCCAAACTGGATTACAATTTGGAATCCTTCTATTCTGTAGAAAAGAATTGTATTTGTTGTGGCGTTAACTCTGTACCTGACGTTGTCTTTAAATTTAGTGGAGATGTTGAACATTATTTGTATTTGATACAAGGGTTTAAGTTTGTAGGTGACATCGATTTGATTTCAACTTTGCAAAAAATTGGTGCACCCGTGGATTATCATAAAAGCGCAGGAAAAATCCAGTCAAATTATCCATATGTATATTACCGTACTAAGACTATTTGGACAAGCTTTGGAACCATTTTCGCGAATTGATTATTTATTACCAAAGAAGTTGCCAAGTGATGTGATAAAAATTGTACAATATTTTTATAATATAAATCAATATATTTTATATATTTATATTTAAGTTTTTATATATTGAGATGGCCTTCAATGAGAAGTCGAATTTTCTAATTCAAATAGTTCATGTGCCGATAAATACAAAAGATGATAATGCGTTGCCAATGTAAGCCTAGGGTACTCAAGTATTTTAGGAGCGACCCGTACCATACCTTTACCAATAACCACAAGCACTGATTATATGGTGGCAGGAATAGGGCGATGGTATCAGTCTGGGCAAGACTTAAAATTTCACCCCACCCACCATGGGTATTACACATTATTGTTACTGTGACATTTTTTTATAAGACAAAACAGGTGGATGGCTTTCTCCACGGTAAGAAACAATTGCCGCCCATATACACCATACGTGTTATGGCTATGTTATGGTCAAGATCTTGGACGTACGAGGCTCTACCGGCCTTTCAGCAAATAAAGGAATATATAAGGCGGTGGTCGGGGCTAACTATTGATGAGCTCTACGACCAATTTTTTTTAAAATCTAATATACATATAAAATTCTCGTGTCACAGTTTTCGTTGTCATACTCCTCCGAAATGGCTTGACCGGATCTCATGAAATTTTGTGAGCATATTGAGTAGGTCTAAGAATCGGCCAACATCTATTTTTCATACCCCTAAGTGATAAGTGTGACTCACCCCAAGTTTTTTAGATAAAATCACATTAAAATAAAGTAGCAGAACAACGTCTGCCGGGTTAGCTAGTTTTATATAAATGTAGCAGTATAGAATTCATTGTGGCGATGGTAGCTAAACTTGCAAACCTACGTTCTAGCGCAGGGATGTAACCCTGTTTTCCACTTGTGGAATAATCCAGTTTTCATGCTTTTTAAGTAAAAGTTTTGCTTTTTCACAACTCACTTTATTTAACACTGCATTAAACAAAATTTTCGATGTTTATTTAATGAAGTTTTTATTAAGTGGTAAAATATGAAGTGTATTAAAAAAGTACAAGTTTTATTTGCAAAGTATGTGCATAGTAGAATTTTTGCATTATTAATTCTGCAATTACTGCTATTTTATGTAGTTTTAGCATGGGCGTGAGCATCTGCCATAACTCAAGTTTAATTAATTTTATCAAGTTATTACTTGATTGTTATATTCTAGAAATAATTAAAATCTGGAAACATCTGATCCTGAATTAGGGTTTTCACCTGGCAGGAATCTATGATTTTCCAGCAACGATAGATGGTGTTCTGGAAGAAACTGGCCAGCCCCGGTAAAATAAATAGGATTTTCGCAAGGTGCTTCTTCTATTTTGTATTAACTTCAGACAAGCCAGAAGATAATTAAAAATGTCGCTTATGATTGATTGCCTTAGCATCAGTGATGTTCAGGTCACATTTAAGATCACCCCTATTAAGTCTTGGTTCCCAACAGTCCTGTAATTGCAACAGTTGTAAGAGAATCTCCCCGTGTTGGTCCGGGCTCCTTTGCAGAATAGACCGTCTGCCTTTATTGCCAGGCAGCTCGTAAAAGGCGAGCATAGGCTTATCATCACTAACACCGTAACATCTGACTAGGTGGCAGAGTTTCGCAGCGACTCGCCCGGATTGGTACCACCGCCTTACCTATTCCTGCCGCCATAACGTCGTGACGTGTTCTGGTTCGGAGGTTAAGGTAGCCGGTAAACTTACTTTTGCTCGACGCCTAACAGCCTGACCTCAGGTTGGCAACGCACCATTACCATCTTTGGTGTCTCTAGGCGGCCTGAATTTCTTACCATCAGGAAATCCGTCTGCTTGTTTGCCTTCCTATAACATAAAAAAAAGAATTAAAAGGGTTTGAATTTTTACCGCATACCGAATCGGTAACTATTGCCATGGATATTTTGCGCTTCTACATTGAAGAGTGGAAAGTTATTGTACGTAATTAAATATATTTTGTATTTTTCTTATTTGATTATGATGTGTAATAGCTCAATACAAGAAATCTTCTTGTGATGTATGGTCACATTCCTGCTGGATTTTACACTACGTCCAAGAAATAAATTTGGGGAGATTCGCTCAATTTGATTACAAAGTTTTAACAAATAAAAAGTTTGTTATTCTGTGGATCGGCCAGTTTATGAGTCGCTGCTGGGGCCAACAAAAACTTCTTTCCCTTTTAGGCAGGGGTATAAATATAGTAGGTTATGTACTTAAGCCAAATTTTGTGAAATTGTAATAAGTACACAGATAAACTCACATTGATGATATTAGTTACTTACTGTAGTTGGGATTTAGGTATAATAAAGTCCGAAAACCGGCTTCAGATGACCTAACTTCAGATAATCCCAGTAGTGAATTTTACATGCCAAAAAACTCGTAAGAGATGTTCTAAGCGTATGTTTATAATATGTGGTGCACGCATAAAATGTCTGGAATCGAATGGGCTTGTGGAAAGTCTACTAATGCAGTAGTCGTGTAGGTTAACCCCTCGGATCTAACTAATAACTTATGCTCAGTAATCTTTTCTCCCCGTGTTCGTCCGAATCTCCTGTATAGAATAGACCATCTGCCGCCCTGCCTTGCAGCTCGTAAGAGGCGAGCAAAGGTTAAATGGGTCATTACATTACCAACAAGACCACTGTTGGCAAAATGCCGTGCTGCAATTCGACCGGTTAGGGACCCACCGCTTGACATATTCCTGGAGCCATAATGACAGTATCATGTTCCAGTCTTGAGGGTAAGGTACCCGGTAACTTTGCTCAATGATTGGACTAACACTTAGTCAACAGTCAGAGACACACCTTCAACATTTATAGCATCTATAGGCCACAGTTACCTCTTCACATCAGGAGGTCCGTGTGCTTGTTCGTTTTATCGCTAAAAAACGATTTCGATTTTAGTAATAAAATCGTACTTTAATCTCATCATCAGGTTGAGACTTAAAGACCGTGGAACCTTGAAAGTATGCAGTTTCGTATAAAAAAGAATTTTTGAAATTGGTCTGGTTTTTTAAAAGTCGCTTCAAATTTTATGAAAATTTTGACTTAATGCGTATGATTATTTGAATACATTTTTTACAACCACTAAACCTTATCAAATCTATTCTAAACCTTCTTTTTGCGATGTCGGTCGATATGTAACCTCATGCACCAGACAGCCCGTGATTATCGAAGGCCGATAAAAATAGTTTGATCAAATGTCACATTTGTCACTATCGTTCTATTTTTCAACTACAAACAATCGACAGTACATGACGTTTGATAGGATATATTGTGAAATTAATTATGGTTAGGAAAAGTTATGTGTAAAGATGTCCAGCATGACTCGCAAGGGACAGGTCTATAGTGTGGGGAACTACTTGATGACTGGGAAGGTCCTAGGGAAAGGACACTTCGCAAGGGTTGAAGAAGCTACACATAGACTGATTGGAAAGAAGGTAAGTTTATAACTAGTGCATTGACTCTAATTCAATGTTTTCCAAGTTTTTACTGTGTAGGTACTATTTAATTTTTAAATTAAAATTCAAGAAACCTTCAATTCAAGAAGACCCCCACCCTTTCTATTATACTGTCAAATAACTTAGGTGTTACATGTAGAGTATAGATCATGCTATTTCACTCGCACCAACGTACACGCATATTCATCGCGCGCACGCCTGGAGTAGACTTCAATGTGCCTGGGAAGATAGGGGAACCATCAAAAGTGACTGGGGGTTGTGGAAACATTATTTGTATAGTTTTCTGAATAACATATTCAGACAAAAGTCAGATTTTATACTATGACGAAAGTAGATTTATAAATAATCATTCTGTAAGGGTGTCTAGAAAGGGGTTGTTACCGCCCGAAGTGTCCGCCAATAGACGAGGCGGTTTCTAATATGATTGTAAGTTAAAATATATGAAAACTAAGTTTTATACTATCATAAATTTGAAGCATAATTTTACTCACTTTTACTACCTGTTACCTGCCAAAGCCACTGCGACCCAGGTTGTATAGGCTGGGTTTGCTTATATCTGTATAGGAGACATGTATAGAAGTATTTTCAGCTTTTATAATATAACGAAGGTCTGGGCGTCGCGGGCTCTTACATTATAATGCCTGCATCCGTAGGTAATCGAACCTGAGCCTCGCGGTTGGTCAGTACTATAAGACGTGTACGCTAGCCACTCGAACAACGAGGCGGCTCGACCATCATAGCAACCCTTACATATTTTCCGTGCTTAGATTGTCTGTTCATATAGTAGGAATACTAATGTCGTCCATAAGTGGTCGCTACCAAGCACACTCCTCCTCATACTTACTCTGGTGTTATTTCAAGATAATCGGCCTGCTCATTGCCACTGGTATAAGTGGTCGCTACCAAGCACAATTGTCCTCATACTTAGGTACTCTAGTGTTAGTTCAAGATAATCGGCCTGCTCATTGCCACTGGCATAAGTGGTCACTACCAAGTACCAATGGTCCTCATACTTACTCTGGTGTTAGTTCAAGATAATCGGCCTGCTCATTGCCACTGGCATAAGTGGTCACTACCAAGTACCAATGGTCGTCATACTTACTCTGGTGTTAGTTCAAGATAATCGGCCTACTCATTGCCATTGAACTAAATACTGACTAACATAGACTTTGTCTTTGAAAGCACTGACATTGTAAACACCTAAAAGGGTTTGAAAGAATTCCGGCCGGTCACAGAATTCATATATTCCATATTTAAACTGTTTCAGGTTGCCATTAAGATAATAGACTTAACAAACATCAAGGAGGAGTATGCTCGCCGGCACCTGCACCGCGAGCCCAGGGTGATGGCCAAGCTGCGACATCCGTGCATAGCCGCGCTTTATGAGACCATGATGGTATCTATACTACCTAAGTACAATTTTTTGTAATATTTAATTCTTATTTTAGTCATTTGTGGAAATGGTTGAACGTAGTGGCAAGTATGACGTATTCCGCTATCACTGCGTTAGGAAAAGTCATCAAAATGAACGATTTGGGACAGGGTATACCAAATTTAGAAGTTAATACATTCACAAAAGTGTATATTACTATAGTTGACTCCGATACATACTCCGAACCAATTATGAAAGAATTCAAGAAAGCGACATATAACTCTAATGGAAACTATGATCTCTGTAACCACGACCATGTAGTAATCACAAAAGCAGCACCAATATATTATAATAACTTATGCCAACTGTATCACCAGCAAGCCTGTGCGTATCAATCATTCAAATACAATTAATTAGTCCATTTGTTACCGCTGTATTTGTGTTTTTTTCCCTGTTAATATTATCCTTCCGAAATTCTTACGTTCGATTGCTAAAGAAGATATGAACGCCTGGAAAAAAGTGAAGCGCATAACACGGATGTAAGGAGCCGCTATTTTTAATTCACTTTTGTTTTGAATATCGTCCAGCGTGCATGCAAGTCGCGACCTTAAACAGTGAAATTTAAATTAAACCAATTCGCCGCGTGTGCTTGTGCAAATCTTGAAGAAAGCAGTAAGAAGAAAGATAGGTCAGTCGAATTCCCTTATTACCGCATTATTTCCGCATCGAACCTAAACCTGATGACGTATGGTCCACCGCAAGTCTGTCTGATACAGACCTTTATTTTCTTAATTTCGCATACCGCTGTTCAATGGTGCAATTTTCCACATCATTTGTGGTCCTTCGAGCCGGATTGTGGCCCATCAGCCCCATTCGTTTTCCTTTATCCAGTAAAGCCAAATTTCACGTATCCTATCCAAAGTACTTTCTAGAAACAGAAATTACCCATCGAATACCTAGTTTTATTTCGGCATTCGCCATATATGAGAAACATAAATAAGGTATTGTTACACATATACATATATATTAGTTTATTTGGCATTATTAATACATCATAATAATTGCTACTTCAAGTATTGTAATAATAATTGCACACGCCACGTTGACGCCGCCGTTGACCTATATTTCTACCCGCTTTATTTAGCCGCTTAAGAAATTTATCGCAAAATTACAACTAAAATTGTTATTGTAATCGTATTTTGGTATTTGTATTTCACGTTATATTCTAATGTTGTAGATTCACATCGTACAAATTATTGTGTTTACATATGAATACGTATTTAACACCCTAGTAGAAAGACA
>NJDC01000241.1:42554-57131 GCA_002245475.1 Calephelis virginiensis | reverse complement strand
ACATTACCCACATTACCATGCATTTGACACACATAACAAATATATTGATGATAACGATAAAAGATCACAGATTGCGCACTAAAAAGTTTGGAAACAAAGTATATAAGTATATAAATGAATAAGTATATAAATGAAAAAAGCTAAATTTCTATAGTACCCATGCAAACACTGCAACTAATACACTTTGTGTACCTGCAACTACCACAAAAAGGCTTTTTAATTAATAAAATGTGCCAATCAAAACACGAAAATTTGAAAACAGTATCTGAAAACGAGTTTCAGTTTTTAAATATTTCTAAAATACGAAAAAACCTCACTTTAAATTTTTGAGGATTTGAACCTATATGTTTTTCACTTGGCCATTAATGATAAAATAAAAATATCTTTCGTTTTAGTTTTTACTAACATCATGGACTAATTTTATTTCCTTTGTCATATAACAACGAACAATCACACGTCCCTCTCCTGATGGTAAGAGATAACCATGGCCTATCTGCTCCATAGATTTATAGCTGCTGCCTAAAGTCTCAGATGTTATAGGTGCGTTGCATTCGTATGACCAGTATGTTAGACCTACTGTTCAAATCTACCGGATTGGAGAATGACATTGACATTATAGCGGCAGAAATAGGTAAAATAGTGTACCTTTACCTGGAGCAGTTGTATGAAAAGAGATAAATAGAGAAAGCTAAGCAGGTTTCAGGAATCGTAATCGCTATGGTGTTAGCCCTGGAAAGCAATGTAGGCGTCATCTTCCTTCAACACTGTGTCCGCATTTCACCGTGCAAGTCTGCTGGCTAACACCTGATGTTACTAGACGCCGTGAATCATCAGGAAGTCCCTCTGCTTGTTTTCCTTCCAATTTCATAATAAGAACTAATAAACGAGCTATTAAACGAGTTCAAATCCAATAATTGAAGTTTAGAATTTAGGCTAAACTTAGTTTTATTAAACTTGGTTTTCAATATAGCCGGTGAAATCAGTCCTAAATGTTTATAATGTTTTCGGACGCGGCTGGTGATTTTGAGTATGTTGCTATTTTCCAGCTAGCTATAAGTACTATATATGTTTATATATTATATTTTATATACAAATATACAATGCGAATGTGCCATCCACATTCTCACTCACACATGAATAGATCTGTTATGAAGGTGTTAACACATATGCTAGCTATACTAGTAGAAACATATACATACATACATATCTTCACGCCAAGTCCCTTACGGGGTAGGTAGAGAGTATTGAGTGCCAGACCTCACGATCCTGACAAACATGTCTTGCTTCCTTCACATTCATAACATACAAACATGCCGGTTTCGGAGATTTTTTTAAACATATTTATTTTTTTAAACACATTTATTTCCCATTAAGTAGTTGAACATATAAGAAGTATTGTTGAGAGATGACAGATTTTATAACTCATAGTACCTACTTTTAATACACATACATAGTACATTTTATATATTAAATAAATTTAAAATTCATGACACCAGACCGTTAGATCACAGAGGTAATAATATAAGACGGTGTAAAGATAGTACATTTTTTTGCGAGTGTCTGTAATCGTGGCTTCTCTATGGATATATTATTTTAATGGTGTAATATTATTCTTGCACGCGTGGCTGTCGACATGAAGGCAAGTGAGAGTGAAAGTTACAAATACAAGTAATAAAGGATAAAAATGTGAACAAGCCTCGGAAATGGGGGTACTCCCGTATTCACTGCGGAATTACGAATAATTTATTAAAGGCGAGTCTTCCTGGATATCATTCAGAGTTGTTTAAACTTGGTTATGTATTACAAACATTTCACTTGCTTTGTCCAATCTTTCAGTTGGAAAAAGTAAAACAAACTTTTTTTAAAGATGTTTGCGAATATTCACTTTAATACTTGACTTAGCTTTTACATAACAACGGTTTTTACTTTCATTTTTTTTCTTTCGCCTCTGTGGTCTAGCGGTTCAGGTGTTGGACTTGACTGCATGAGGTCCCGGGTTCGAATTCCGGGTCGAGCAACAAAAGAAAATTTGGTTTTTCAATTTTCTAAAAAAAAAATGTTGCTCGGGATTGGAAATGTACCCGGTTGTCAAAGCCTTGCCACCTTTCACATTGTGGGACTTAGTATCTTCGTGTGTGCCCTGGTTGTGCCTCTGCTTACCTCGTCAGGGATATGGGCGTGAAGATATTTTTTTTCCTTTGTATTTATTAGAATCGTAATAATGAAAAGTACAGTAAAACTGCAAAATCGACTCTAACTAAATATTAAATGGGCACCATACTGCGATCTGATCGTTCTTTTTTGAAAGTAGAGCTATTTTTTTATGGCATTGGAAAGCAAAGAAGCAGAGGGATTTCCTGATTGTAAGAAATTCACATCGCCTAAAGATACCAAAGGTGGTAATGGTGCGTTGCCAACCTGAGGCCGGGATGTTAGGTCTCGAGCAAAAATAAGTTTACCGGCTACCTTACCCTCCCAACCGGAATACGTCATGACGTTATGAAATAAGTAAGGCGGTGGTACTTATCCGGGCGAGTCGCTGCGAAACTCTACCACCTATTCAGATTTCACGGTGTTAGTGACGATAAGCGTACGCTCGCTTGGCAAGGAAGGCAGATGATCTATTCTGGAAAGGAGCCCGGACCAACACATTCATTCATTCTCACATAAATTTTATCAACATCCGACGACCCCATCATAGATGAGTTTGTCAGCAAAGAAATATGCATTATTAAGTAAACATAATTTAAAAAGCACTGGTCGGATTATGGTAAAATCAATGAAAGATAATCATTACCCATCTTTCAAAAAAATCCTCAAAATCGGTTTGTTATTAGCCGATTGATCGTGTAACAAATGTACAAGAAAAAAATAAAAATATACAGTCGAAAAGAGAACCCCCTCCATTTTGGTTTAGTTAAAATATGTTAACTCAGGGCTTAACTGCAACTAAACTTAAGTTTAGGAAAGTTTTATGCAATATAATAAATTCTAAATATATGCTACTATGCTTTCGAGCAACCAAAAGAGTTCCCAGTGACAGAGTGAAAAATCTTTCTAACGCGGGCGAAGTCTCCAGAATTTACTAGTTTATTCTATCTATCATCTATTCATTTAATAGGTTTTTGATGTTAACAATTTTACCGCAAAACAGCGGATAACTTCTACTTCTATAAGAAAGTTCACAAAAACTTAGTTGTAAGTTGTAAAAGTAAGTTGGTTTTTTCCTCGCTTTCCCCGGGATAACATTATCAGATCTAGAATTAAGGGCAATAATACAACTTCGAAAGTACGCTTTTTTAAACAAAAACTTTTTAAAATCAGTCCAGAAATGACGAAAAATTGATTGTCATACATAAAATATTACAAGAGTCGAATATGTAACCTCGTCCTTTTTTTAAAGACGGTTAAAGATACACGCCGTTTACAAACATCGATGATCTTAATAGCGCATTGTAAAACCAAACCACGACAGTGGCGAGCACTGAGGTTACAACGTCGAAATATACAAGACGATGATACCTATCCGGAGGAGACCCGTCAAAACTCTGAAATGTAATCCAATTTGTTTAACATACCAGAGATACTCTCAATAGCTGTTGGATGAAAAACAGTAAAGTGCTTGCAATCAGTCTTTTTTATTAAACTAAAAATAAAAATCAAAACAGATTATTCATCCATTGTTAATTTTGCAGATAGGTACAAAATAATTGGCGCAAATATATTTAATTCAGTTAATCATAATTCGAGCATTGCAGCGCTGAATAATTAGCGTTGGATTAAATACACACGTCGCTGACATTTATATGCTAATGGCTCTTCATACTAATGCCACTACTTAGCGTAATACTACTACTACTACTACTATCGAATTTCACTAGCTCATTTGCTGCTTATGTGTAAGCATCTGAACGAACATAAGTGAGACCCAACAATTAAAATAATAAAGAATGCTTAAACAGCTGGTCTGACAATAGAGCTAGAAGATAGGCCATGTAACCCTGCAAGGCCTTTTGGTAAAACTATTGAGTTTTGACTCATTAGATTCGTGTCAGCTATATCTGTTCATATTTTCTGATGACAAGGACATGGTGACTGAACTGGGAGGTGGCTTATGGATCATAGTTTAAGAGTTAAGGTGTTCTGTTTCGTAATCTTTGCATTTCATCTAAAGAACAAACTTGAGAACTGACATGATTGAGATGGTTTTTATCTATCATAAAAGAAGATTTTTTTTAATGTTGAAGGTCATCAGCTCATTTGCAAGCATCGGAATGTATATCAGATACATAATGGGTATTAATATCAGTTTTAGCCCTCGCCGACCCCATTCGTAACAGTGAGATTCTATAAAAAGTGGGATTGAAAGAAAGTATTGGTGTTTAAGTGAGAAAGGGCATGCTTTTATGGTTTGGCTATGTGGAAAGAAAGACAGATGAAATATTGAAAAAGCAAACGTACAATGTGAATGTGGATGGATGTAGGCATCCGGGGAGATCTAGGTGAGTAATCTTTGCAGTTCATCTAAAGCACATCAAAAAGGGAGGTGTTATAAGTTTGACGTGTCTGTATGTATATGAATGTGTGTGTTTCTCTGTGGTGTAATTTTCGAAAAAAACAAGATGTTTCTCATCTTCATTACTTGAAGGATTTGACGCAGGTTTATTGTCTTTTCTAGTTTAGGATTATTTTAAGAAACAGTTTAATATCGCATAAAACCAAAAGTTGTACTGTGTCACCCCTTTAACTTAATTTCGCGTTACCAAAATTATGTTAGTTTGTTAAGCCTCTTATTACAATTTTGATCAGTCTCAACCTGTCATCATTACCCACTTTACCGGTAATTTAATCCATAGATTTAAATTACTGTAGTAGTACAGGGTAGGGCTGCCACTGATTGTAGTAATATCTTGTAAAAAAACATTTTAGAGTCCTTTGGTGTTCGTCTGCGATTAAATGCGACATGAAAATTCAAAAACGCAATTTCAATTTTCTTCGGAAAACCAGTTTCGATCTGTACGATAAAGTCATAACTCCGATTTAAGCCACATTTTGTAAAATCTTGGAGAAAGGTATTTAAAAAAAAACAAATAACATATTTTCACATAATTATGTATTGTTTGTATAAGTAAATTTAATCGAATTAAATATATTTTTTGGAGGTTAAAACATATTAGGATATAAGCTCGTCATTTTAAAATATATATCACTATTTCCTATTTTTTGTTTTTATTTTATTACGGACGTTGCGGATGAAAGTGTGAAAGACCTTTAGTATGTGCTATAGCTACTAATATAAAATGTAATACTGTTACTAACCCAAACGTTGTATTTGATTACAAAATCTTAGTAAAGATTAACGTTATTACATAGTAAGGGTTTACACACATCAGCTTAGCTTAATTGATAAATTGCCTTCTACAAGCTTTGGGTTTTCAGCAACATAAAATATCAGTCCCCTGGTAAATGTAATTTGGTGCGTAGGGGAGCCGCATAACTCATTATGATAATAAACCTTGAAGGTGAATGCAAAATTACATTGTCAGATAAAAATATATTTATGGAAAGGTCCCTGTGACGCCTGAAGCCAATCTATATATACAGGGTTACATCAAAGAATATTTTTTACAAAATACAACAACGTAAACAAAGCATGAAACTGTTTTCCACCGACCGCAGTCGCATTTGAAGGCTGATGACGTCATGACTTATCAATATCAATCATAATCTGTACGTGCGCATGCGTTTGTGTGTGTGTGTGTGTGTATGTGTGTGTGTGTGTGTGCGTGCGTGCGTGCGTGCGTGCGTGCGTGCGTGTGCGTGTGTGTGTGTGTCTGTGTGTGTGTGTGGTGAAAACTTTGTGAAAATATCATAGATAACTATGCATAAAACAGTATTTTATTACAGATAACTAGCTGTTCCAGTGAACTTCGTTCCACCCGTTCAGTTTATATGGGAAAAACTACAATGTTGTTTTTCCTAGTTTCTACGCTGTTGTAAGGGATAAAATTTACCCCATGTCCTTCTCCAGGTTCTAAGCTACCTCTCCAACAATTTCAGCCTAATCGGTTTAACTATCACGACTGATTCGTCTCTAATAACTATTTTTTTTTGTTTTTCATGTGTATTCTGCTATTCGGGGCGAAAACAAATCCAACGAATCAAAAACCATGAAAATTGGTCCAGCAGATCTCGAGTTATCAGTGTTGTAACAAACCCGGCTTTCTTTTATATTTCTAGATAATTATGCATAATATCCTCATTATGAGTTTGTTGTCTAGAAATTTTGTATATCTTTTAAATAGAAAATATTCTAACAAAGTTTATACCTTTAAATGCATTTTTAAATATTTTCAATGTATATGTATGTATTCAATATGTATGTATGTTAATATATAATAGAGCAAAAACTAAATAGAGTTTAAAATTACAGTTTTGCTTGTAAATTTTATTTAAATTAGTGAAAAAAATTACATATACACACAAATACACACACCTCTTCACGTCTAGTCCCTTATGTAGTAAGCAGAGAGTATGGAGTGCTAAACTTCACGACCCTGACAAACCTGTCTGACTTCCTTCACATTCAAATTTACGTTAAAAAAAATAACCATTTACATTTCTCACTGTTTCTGTCTCACTAGGCAAGCTTGTATCAGTATAGGTAGTTGAAAGTACACTTACGCCTCTAAAATAATAAAAAAACCTTAAAAGTTGACATTACATAAACAATAGGGTAAATACTAGGTGGTAGAGTTTCGCAGCAACTCGCTCGGATTGATACCACCGCCTTAGCTATTCCTGCTGCCATAGCATCATTGCTTGTCGTTAATGTGTTCCAGTTCGGGGGGTAAGGTAGCCGGTAAACTTACTTTTACATCAGTTGTACATCAGGAAATCCGCCTGCTTGTTTGCCTTCCAATAGCATAAAAAATAGGATATACGAATACTTATAAAACAAGAAGTAATGAAACTTATAAACTTTAGATTGCCAAGTAAGCAAAAATGGTAAGCATTTTTTTTATACCTGTTTAAAATATTTTTACTCGAAAAATGTAATTTTGGTTTAAATGATTCAATGTCATAGGTCTTTAAAGTAGATTAAGTCAGGTTTTTATTATAACTAATTTCTTCATCAATGTGTAAGTAAAGTAACTTCACAACGAACAACCGCACGTCTCTCCTGATGGTAAGAGATAATCGTGGCCTATAAAGATAATTGATGTTACCTATTATGCAAGTGTGCCGGTAATCCTAACCTCCGAACCGGAACCGACAGTCGTTTTGGGCGTAGAAATAGGTAAGGCGAATCCCTACCCAGACAAGTTAGCACCAGTGTTTATGTTGGTAATTAATATCACCAATGCTCCTTTTTTACGAGCTGCCAGAAATGATACACGACGACCACAGATATTACAGGTGCATCTATATAGTGTCTATTTTTTGTCGAACACAAAAAGACACAAGAAATGACAATAAGAAAAAGCTGTCTGCTGCAGAGAAGTTAGGCCTATTGTGCAAATCTACTGGTCACCCTAAGCCTCGGAACCGGAACATGACAGTGATTTTGTGCGCAGAAATAATGAAGGCGGTGGACTTATACTCAGCCATGTTTCAGCAAAGCACTCTACCACCAGCGTTATTATTGAGAACCAATTTCAACTATGCAAAAAAACAAATTCAATATTCAAATATTCAATATTCAAAACTCAAAAACTACTTTGTATAGAACCTATATTTCAACCAGGGCTTGCCACTTATCAGCTGCCTTGTAGAGGCAGATGATAATATATTCTACTCAATGGAACCGGACCTACAGAGGAAAATTGGATGGCAATTAAAAAAAAAATTTTCTCTTGATGCCGCCAAAATTACAACCTTTTTGATAAAACAAATGATTAAATTGACATCCTGCTTTGTAGGAGTAATATTAGACTTATGAGTGAGTACGCGCGGGTTAACCTCGTTTGTTAAGCGACATAGAATTACTTGCGTCATTACATTGTAATTGTGATTGATTACCCCCACCTGCCAAATTCTCTCCTACCTATGTGTGTCGGTTGAAATATTGGAAGAGGCGAGAGGGTAGTAGGGGTTGTTTTTTTATGATAACGGAATGCAAACAAGCAGACGGATTGACTAAGAAATTCACGCCGCCTAGAGACACCAAAGGTGGTAACGGTGCGTTGCCAACCTGAGGCCGGGATGTTAGACCTCGAAGTAAGTTTACCGGCTTTCTTACCCTCCAAACCGGAACACGTCAATGGCAAGCATTAGACGTTATGGCAGCAGGAATAGGTACAGTGTTGGTACCAATCCCGTTGTACCTTAACCAGTCACACTGTTACTCGTTGTTATACCTTTAATTAATAATTCCCAACGAGTAACATTGTGACTCGTTGAGGTGTATCTGAATGGGAACAACCCGGTAGTAGTTGCTTCTTTATAAGGCATTGTTGTTCGTTGTTACTCTTCTAATCAAAGCCTTATAGGTTATATATTCGACTGCCATTTTCTAAATTTTTTATGTATCTTATCTATACGTGTTAACCGCATATGTGGTCTCTTTGTCTGGTGTCGATCTTGTCTTTTAAAGGTCCCGAGCTTTGCCTGAGCAAAACTACAAAAAATAGAAAATGCGTATTTTCAATTTTGTATTTAACAATAACGGTGCTCGGGATTGGATATATGCCCGGTTGGCGATAAATTTGCGACCTATCACGTTATGGTACTTAGTGTCTTCAGCTAGTCGCGGGTGCCATGGTTGTTTCTCTGCCTATCTTTTTGGGATATAGGCTAGAATATTTTTTTTGATACAAATTGATAAAAGACATTGTTGTTTCTTTTCTGGGAAGTTAGGTCATGATCCGAATTGATTTTTTTTATTTCGTATCACCAAGACGTTGGAACAAGAAAAACTATACATGAAATTTATGCATCGTTAAGTTTATATCATAAACCAGTGCGTGTTTATAAATTTTATGTGGGACCATTTCGACCAATCATTAGTCACCTTCCAAAAAAAGAATTATGCTTATATTATACAACGTGGTAATAAAAATTAAATCGTGCTTCTGCAGTTTTAATGCGCTTAAAATATTATGTGCATAAGATTTGAAGAAGTATTACTTTTGGTGGTATTTATTTGTTAGTGACGAGATATCAAGGATCTTGTATAAGACGTGGGTACCCTGGTTGTGCCGCTGCCTACCTTTTCGGAGTGAAAATACTCTATGTGTTATACCTCCCTTTCAATGTAATTAGTTTTTGTATCGCCTCTGTGGTCTAGCAGTTCAGTTGTCCGACTTGACTGCGTGAGGTTCCGGGCTTGATTCTGGTATTTTTTCCAGTTAGCCTTATAATCATAATAAGAACAAAACTCGAAGACGCCTCTATGAATTGGACTATTTTTATAATATTTTATTTAAGACACTACGAAGTTTCTTATAAGTAAAGAACTGTAAAAATTGTAAAGAAATAGAAAATCATACTTAGTTTAATATAGCTCGCATCTATTAACTCAACTGACCGTCTCATTGGCTGAGGGGTTAGCCTAAGCGCCTTACTCCGTCGACCAAGCGCGGGGCTCGGGTTCGATTGATTACTGTTAGGAATCATGACATACGTAACGGGATTATAGATGTCTGTATTTCTGGGTCTGGGTGTTTATTAAATTATCTGGTATCTGTTCAATTGTTTCTATGTATTAGTATCATTGTATAGCAGCCATCACACACTTCTTTTAAAACAACTTTTCCAAAAAAATATTCGTAACTGTTATCCTATATACCCTCTATGTTATTTGTCTGAAAAACTTATCCTTGGCAACTTAGTGAGTAATGATATAAACTTATAATGAAAGCTTTCAGGCAGTACACGTGTACATGATTGATGGTGTCTCTATCAAAAACAATCGTTTCAATCAGCTATAGTTAAATGGTTCAACATGACGTCATAGTTGCTTTCTACGAAATTGCGATCAATCTTACAAAAACTAATCCCATCAGTTACTACGAGTATGGAGTACTTAGCAGTAGGGTGACTACCAAATTACTAATAACAAATTTGTTATTAGTAATTTGGTAGTCACAACATAGTACTTCATTCCAAGTCCTTTACGGGGTAGGCAGAGAGTGTAGCGATCTGTGCCAACATGCCGGTGTCCTCCACATACAACCATTTTTATACAAATACACCAGTTTCGGACATACATAAAACACTAAAACTAATTAAGAGGTAGGCAAAGGCAGGACCAGGGTATCCACGGCTTATTCAAGAGCCTTAATATCTCTTCTTCTAACTTCAAGAACTTCTAGTGTCTTAAAAAAAACATTATAAAAATAGTCCAATTCGTAGAGGCCTCTTCGAGTTTTGCTTTTAGTAACACACTTAATGATATTTCTTTATATATGAAAATTATAGGGCTAACTGGAAAGAATAGAGCCAACATTTTTTCTTATCATTATAACAAAGCTGAAGTAAAAGGATTTTCTTGAGAGTTTGAAACCTAGTTATTGTAGAGTAGAGGAAAATTCTTAAATGAACCGTGAATTTCTCTGTTGGTTAGAATGATCTAGATCAGAGTGTTCGGTTTACGGCCAATGTTAATAATGTATCGCAATCTAATGGATTTCAAGCAATCTAGATACCTGCGTATCCGGCGGCCTATCCCCTACCTAATTGCCATATTTATCCTGTTCACAGATATGTTATTGGCAAGCGATAACATAAAAATGGATCAAAATATCAATCTTGGACAGCAAGTTTTGGATTAGGATTGATTATTAATATTGGCCGTTAGAGTGTAGGAGTGCTTTTCAGTATTTATTGATAGGTAGTTGAGTTGAAAGGGGTTAAACTATAAATTGTTCAAATATACTGACTTTTTTTATAGTAAGACTGCAATAGTTACAGCGCAAATCTGTGAAAACCTAAAAATATTTAATTACCTTTTTTTATGATGATGGAAGGCAAACAAGCGGACGGATTTCATGATAGTAAGAAATTCACGCCGCCTAGAGACACCAAATGTGGTGATGGTGCGTTGGCAACCTGAGGCTAGGATGTTAGACCTCGAGCAAAAGTAAGTTTACCAGCTACTTTACCCTCCAAACTGGAACATGTCAACGGCAAGCATCGGAAGTTATGGTGGCAGGAATAGGTAAGGCGGTGGCACCAATCCGGGTGAGTCACTGCGAAACTCTACCACCTAGTAGGATGTCACGGTGTTAGTGACGGTAAGCATATGCTCGCCTTTATTGCTGCCTGGCAGGAAGGCAAATGGTCTATTCTGCAAAGGAGCCTGGACCAACACGGGAACCCTTGTCGCGATTTGGTAATTACTTTTTCAAATGATGGTCAATGATTCCGAGATGGTTTTACATCAATTTTATCCGAATCGTAACAGTTTTTACTTAATAATTCATAATTATCTACAAATTTTTAAGAAAAAAATGCAAAGTGAATTTCTCTAGCCTCTGTGGTCTAGCGGTCCGGCGTCGGACTTGACTTCTTGAGATCCCGGGTTCGATTCCCGGGTCAGGCAACAACAATTGAAAATATATATTTTAAATTTTCTACTAAAAAAGTAACGTTACCCGGGATTGGATATGTGCCCGGTTAGCGATAGGCTTGCCAACTATCACATTGTGGGACTTAGAGGGTGCCTTGGTTGTGCCTCTGCCTACCTATTCCGGATTATGGGCATGAAGATTCTTTATCGCCTCTGTGGTCTAGCGGTCCAGGTGTTGGACTTGACTGCTCGAGGTCCCGGGTTCGAATCCCGGGTCGGGCAACAAAAAAATTGGGTTTTTCCAAATTTCTAATAAAAAAAATGTTGCTCGGGATAGGATACGTGCCCTTTTGGCGATAGGCTTGCCATTTATCATATTGTGGGACTTAGTATTTTCGGCTAGTTGTGGGTGCCCTGGTTGTGCCTCTGCCTACCTCTTCGGGGATATGGGCGTGAAGATACTTACTTACTTAAGATTATTTCAAATTTGTAAAATTATAACCCAAGGCTAGTGCCAAAATAAACACGCATAATTAGTTTCAACTTGTAAAATAACAAAAGAATTCCATGATCTTTCGTATTTTCCACAATAACTCTACTAAGTATTATAGTTAAAAGTCTAAAGTTACGGCCGAACTCAGAGATCCCAATTATCTCTTCATCGGTCGTTAAGTCGACATTTTCTATACACAGTTTGCGACTTAATAAAACATTAAATGTTAATTCACATCTCTGAGTGCAGCCTACATAGTCACATTCGTTTCTTGCATCTGCGAAAAACTTAACCAGCAACATTTTGACAAGATACGTATAGATTGCCACAAATGTGTTGTCAAAATATGGCTGGTCTTTTTTATTACTAATAATTCGTGTTGGTTTGGTTTTCTGGCTAAATATTTGTATTTGAAAGAAAGAAAAAAGAGGGTCGTAAGTAACTTGTAAGTGTAGACGTGTCTGCGTGTGTCTGTTTGTGGTATAACTATTAAACGATTGGACCGATTTCAATATGATTTTTTTTTATGTCGATCTAAGTGGTTTTTGCTTAGATCGACTGTATCTCTAATAGATAGGTTTTGTAGAGAGTCATTAAAATTGTTGTTACTTTCGTTATTATCAGTACTAGTGGTCGCCCATTGTTCAAAATTCGACCATTATAAATTTTAATATCTTGTTGATAAGAACGCCATCTTCCAATCTTAAGACCAACTATTTTGTTTCCAAACTGTATGATTATAGTTTGTGTGCCATCTGTGATCTTTTATCGTTATCATCAATATATATGTTAGTGTATGTCAAATACGTGCAATGTTTTACTTTTTGAATTAATGCACTTTATTAACGTTATCATTAAAAAATAGTGGTGTTCTGCACTTCTACGCATAAACTATAAGTGTGCCAAATTTCATACTCCTCCGTCAGCGCAATTTTCGTAAAAAGGGGTTCAACATTATTGCTTCACGTATTCATACATACATATATCTAGATAGTTGTTACTTCAGTTTGTTATTTCCGTCTACTAGACATAAAAAACTGAAAAACAAAAGGGAACAACGAAGATAAATTATTTAAGGAAACAACCTGAAAAGCGTTTTGTTCAAGTAAATAGACAAATACTAATGTAGTCGTGAATTATAAATTGGAAATTGATTCTTTGTTTATTTTTGTAAAGAGTTACAATTTACAAACGACCTGTTTTCAAAGAAATCAATATTACTTTTGTATGCTGGAAAGTAGGTTGACAGTATTATAAATAAATAAATTTTATATATATATATATCATTACTATATATCGCCATTATTGTCTTCTGGTCCGTCGTTGGACTTGACTTCTTAAGGTCCCGGGTTCGATCCCCAAATCGGCCAAAAAATACGTTTTCTATTCTCTTGTATTTACAATTTCCCAAAAACATTTTTATGTAAAGGGACATGTAACCTGTGCGACTCCTATTTTGTGTGTTTGGTATTATATGTCTGTGTCATTTTAAATAAAAAATCATTAAAAAAATTATTTTACCCACGATGGAAAAAGAGGATGTTGAAGCACATAAGGAAGCCTATTAGCTCCCCAATATTCCAGTATGGAAGAATACAATGCTTACCGACGTTATGATGGAATAAACTTGTAAATGTACCTAAACTGTTTTCAACACATATTTTAGTTTTATCTCGAAATTTCTACAATCGAATGTAGAAATCTACATATTTACAGAAGCATAAATTTATACTACATACGCGGAAAGCAACTAATACTTATAATGTAAAAGTATAGCGAACAAGCACGTGGCTATCCTGGCGGAAAGAGATAACCGTGGCCTCAAGATACCATAAATGTTACATGTGCGTCGCTGTTTTTTGGCCGAGATGTTAACCTATTATGCAACCCTACCCTCCGTTCCGAAACATGACAGAGCCATTACGCGGTAGGAATAGGTATGGCGATGGATCCCTACCCGGAATAGTTGCTGCATAGCACTTCACCACCAGTGGTCTTGTTGGTACCACTGCTTTACCTATTCCTGCCGCCATTACGTCAGTGCTTGCCGATGACGTGTTCCAGTCAGAGGATAAGGTAGCCGATATAGTTACTTTTGCTCGAGGCCTAACATCCAGGCCTCAGGTTGGCAACGCGCCATTGTCACCTTTGGTTTATCTTAATTGTGAATTTCTTACCATCAGGAAATCCGTCTGCCTGTTTGCTATCTAATATCGTAAAAGAAAAAAAAAAGCGATAACGCTTCTTGTAGGCCTACAGAGGGCGGTAAATGTAACTCAAATTACTTCATATTTAAAATTCAAGAAAATTAAAACCTTCCAACTACACTATACCCTTACATTCTATCCTATCCAATATAACTGTAACATCTATATATGTAAAAGAAAGTCGAGATTACACTATTTGTATTTCAAGAACGGCTGAAGCAATTTTGATAGAGAGGTAGCTTAGAACCAGGAAACTGATATAAAAAAGTATATTCACGCCCATATCCCCGAAGAGGTAGGCAGAGGTACAACCAAGGCACCCGCGACTAGCCGAAGACACTTAAGTCCCACAATGTGATAGGTGG
>NJDC01000241.1:10286-21353 GCA_002245475.1 Calephelis virginiensis | reverse complement strand
GTGAAGGAAGCAAGACAGGTTTGTCAGGATCGTGAGGTCTGGCACTCGATACTCTCTGCTTACCCCGTAAGGGACTTGGCGTGAAGATATGTATGTATGTATGTATGTAAGTTGGTTTATCTCTACCAAGTTGCTGAGTAGAAGTAAACCCAGTAAAACTAAACACAACACAGTTTGCATATACAATAAAATGTTTCAAATTATGTTTACGATAAAAATCCACTATCGGTGGAATGAAAGTCCATTAAAATATATCTATCATAAAAATCACCAACTTACCTTGCCTCAAATTAAGTAAATTATTTGTTTGTGGGCTTGGATTATTAAATTGTAGCATATAGCTACATTATTGCTACGACAGTGCTACAAATTAGTTATATTTTGTAAAAAGAATAATTACTCTGCTCTTTTCATGATTACATAAGTGTCAATTTTTATAGTAGTAGAAATAAGAATTGAAATTCCCATATTGTATGAAATAAACTTAGCTGACAGCAAAGATCTTAGGGGTGTATTACTAACCTGAGTCTGGTGAACGAGCACGTAGGGTTCCGTACTGTCATTAAATTTATAATAGAAAATCACGTTTGTTGTATGGGAGCCAGCCTTTTTTTGCTTTATTGTTATTTAATTATTTATTTATTTTAAAATACATACAAGTGAACATTCTGTAAAAATTTGAAGCGTCTACCTGTTACCGTTTTAATTTTAACCAAAAAATGCGAAAAGAACGCGTTTGTTGTATGGGGACATACCTCTTAATATTTTTTTTAAATTTTTATAGCGGCAACAAAAATACACAATTTGTGAAAATTTCAGCTTTCTAGCTACCACGGTTTATGAGATGCAGCCTAGAGACAGATAGACAGCGAAGGCGTAGTAATTAGGTCCGTTTTTATCCTTTGGGTACGGAACCTTGAAAAGTATTTTCTTGAATAAGTAAGGACTTGAATAAATTATCAAACTTTTAATTAAAACTTAAATATTACTTAAACTACGCCTGACTAGACTGACCAACCGCGAGGCTCGGGTTCGATTACCAACGGGTGCAGGCATTTGTATAATGAACATGTAGATGTCTGCATTTCCGGGTCTGGGTGTTTATTTAATGTATTCTGGTATCTGTTGAGGTATTTCCATGTATTAGTATCGTTGACTAACACCTTAACACAAGCATATAATTAGCTTACTTTGGTGTTAAATTCAACTTGTGTAACTTGTCTAGGAACATAAAAAAATCAGACATCTTCCGCTTTGTATAACACGTAGAAGCAGTATTAAATATTTAAAAAAAATACTACGGCGTATTCCAAACTAAATAACTTAATGCCATCAGCATGTTTCTATCATTATAGTTCTACCACAATAATTGGTGGTTGGTAATTCTACAAAATCTTGGCTTACAACTACGCTGAAGTAGGTAGGTAGTAGATATTTTAAGAGGTCACTGTTGCTGAAGAGGCATCTTCACAAAATAGATATCAGCGACGGTCCTCCAAGCAGAGCGTGCACGGAGGATGAAGAAACGCCACATCATGTACTGATACAGTTGCAGTGGCAGAGCCAAAGGCTCAGCACCTTGGAAGGCCGGGGACTGTGCGGAAGACTACAAATAACTTGCACTATTCGCTTTCTAGAGTGAGCTGGGTTGGATGGGTTAGCCATGCTTATCCATGTCGACGACACAAAATGGTGGTAATTTTGTTACTTGCCTACTAAACTGATTTCAAGTTATCGCTATCTTCTTTCAATGAAAACAATAGAAAGAGGCAAAACACTTCTAGTACTCTCAAATTACTCTTTACACGACATTTCTACCGAGGTTTAATCTATTACTCGGAAAACCTTAATTAAAAACACTAGAATTTGACATGTCCGGACTAATCTGACATGTCTATAGTGTTCCTTCTTTTTTGTTTTTGTTTAATTTAAAAAAAGATAGCATGCACCTAAAAAAAGTTTAGTTTGTGAACAGCAGAATCAACACCAACGGCTGTAATCTAAAGCTAAGTGCGATAGACCGCCCGCAAACAAAATATACGAGTTATTTTAAAAAGGTGAGTTCTAAAATCCCTTTTATAATGATTAAGCGTCATATGACACCACAACATTAGTGCTCGTCATTGTCATGTAAATCAATGGAGAAAATTGTAGTCAATTTACTTGCACACGTTTTGTAAGGCTACAGCCGTAAGATTGCAACATCAGTAGCAGCTATGGTGTCTATAGTCCGCTGTCGTTTCTTGCTATCAGGAAAGCCATAAAACATAAAGAAGCATCCGGCACTCCTTTCGAGAAGGTCCATGGGCAATGTTCAGACCAATAAAAAGGGGCAATGTTGAGCTTTTCTAACCAACGCATCTAATAAAACAACTTTATAAACACACAGGCCTTGGTAAAAGCCTTACCCTCTACCAGAACACGATAAGGACAAGTATGACATGTGGTGACAGGAACAGCTAACGTTCAAGCGAGTGGTAGAACTTATCATTTATTTGGCCCAAGTCCTTAATGTAGAATAAACATCTGCCGTCCTACCTGGCAGTTTGTAAGAGGTGAGCGAAGGATAAATGGGTCATTACCAACAAAGCTACTGGCGGTAGAGTACTGTGCTGCAGCTCATCCGAGTGGGGATCCACTACCTTACCTAGTCGTGCCGCCATAATGACAGTCTTGTTCCGGTCCGAAAGGGTAGATTTGCACAATTAGCCTAACATCTCATCCAAGAGACAGCACTGCACCTACAACATCTATGGTGCCTACAGGCCACAATTATCTCTTAGTATCAGATGTCGTGTGTTTATAAGCTTTCTTATAAAAAATATAGTCTTATCATTCATAACTAAAGGGAGATATAACCTTTTGTCACCGAGCTGAATTACATATGAAGTCAATATTAAACCAATATGATGACTTTCAATTCCCTCCCATTATACGAGATCCAACTGTGCGCTTGGTTCTGGAGCGATAAAATACTACGCATTTCAATAACAATGTTGAATCACCCAGAACATATAAGGCGTGACCCTAGAGCATATATGTCTTTATCATTGAAAATAGATCGCCAAATGAGTTGCTAAGCGCGAAATTGGAATTCGAATTTCGCGCTTAGCAACTCCTAAGCGCGAAATTTGACATATTAAACAGTTATTTATATGTGCGATAGTTCATAAACAAAAAAAATTCAAACGCTTTAGAAAAAGGATGAGGTTATATGTTCGACATCTTTATTTAGTTTTTTATATATTTTAATCGATTACTCCGAAACTTCTGTACCATTTTTTAAGGAACGTACTTTCGAAAAACGTACTTCCGAGGAGGTCTTATTGCAACCAGTTCTAGATCTGATGATGGAATCCCAGAGGAAATCGAGGACTTTTCTTACTTATTGAAATCTAAGTTGCTCTCTTGCACTTTTACTGCGCTTAAGTCGGAAATGAAAATCTAGAAAATTGTAAAATATCGTTTGTAACAACCATTTTTGTTTGAAAACGCGGGAGTATACTCAAGTTTCACATATACACACATATTCAACAATTAAATTTATTTGCGGAATATGTGTGTCAAATAGTTGTTACAATATAATTAAATTAAGGTATATCAACATATTCTGCCATATTGTGGTGTGCAAATATTTGATTAAATTTGTAGAAATAACATATTTATACACATTTTAACATTTAAATCACAGTACCTACATATATTTTATGACACAAATTTTATTTATATGTTTTGTAAGCCTCTTAATTTATTACAAATAATTTTAAAGATAATTTAACTTTAATCCTGTCTCCTGTACACTACCACTGTTTTCAACCTAGCCAGTTAGGAGAAGAAACGGAAAAACAAACTCCCCGGTAACCATACCTATTAGCTATATGCCTTTTAATCAGATATTCAGGAAACGACGGGAAAGCAGTTGTAGCCGGAGGCAGCATCTTGTATTGGTACAAAATATCACATGACTATGGAAAGCCTTAACAAATCGCGCACCTTGCCCGAATTGATATTTGTTACATCATCTAATGTTGTTGCCATTACATCTGTTTTAGTCATTTTATTAACAACTAGCTCTTGCTTGCGGATTTACCTGCGTTTTTATCATTTTTTCTTTAGACTAATCGTTACTTATTAGTAAAAACAAACTACCATTCTTGTTAGGTATTTATATTAAATAAAATAAGGCAAATTTTATAAAGTAATATTATGCAGATAAACCTTTATATTATTACTAGGACTGTAATTCATAATAAAGTCACCTGCTAGATGTCATACGTTCAATTGTTTTTGCACATTCTGGTTTTCAACAATTTATAAAGTTTTAGTTGTGCACGCTCTATATTAAATTTCACTCAAAGCCATGAACATATTAGAAGCAAGCGTGGTAATGGAGCAATTATTACGACAATTGAATGTCTAAGATCTGGAATTTGACTGTGTGAGTGTTATATTAGTGTCGATGGGTATTGTGGCCATAAAACTTAGATTTGGTTTGATATATGGCAAAGAACATTTGCATATTATATAAATTTGTTATTGCTACACAGTATATATATAGTGTAGTAACAGTCTCCATACTTAGCATTAGTGTTTACATAAGGGAAGTCTAATTTAAGTGTTTAGAAGTACTGACGTACTTTTACGTACTTTTTTTTAGAAGTAAGCATTACGGACGTACACATTTAAAATGCTTATAAACGCTTATATTTAAATTTGGCCGGTCCTTTTAACGTAACCCCGTATAAAAATGAATCTCTATTTACTGTGGTCATCGTGCCTGAACAGGTGTTACGATTTTTCTAATTCTTTATTTGTTGTGTTGGTTTATTATCAGGACAAGGTTCGTATGAAAATAAAACCAAAAAAATTGCAGGGAAACCAGGGAAAACAACATTTTTATTTTTCCCACACAAACTTTTAGTTGGTATGTTATCGATACGAAGTTCGTCTGGTCGGCTAATAAGTTATAAATGTAGCGTTATTAAGGGCTATATTTGTATAACCTTAACTTTCTACATTTGGTAGAAAGTTAACAACACGTAGAACACAGCCCTATTGAAAGTTCAAACTGACCTGTTTGCTCGACGTTATGTCACAAATCGTGTTTACATTCGCGTGTCAAGGTTTAGTGGAGGCAAATGTTTGCCGCGGGATGGTTACCGCATGATTCCAATCAATTACAACCCTTTGGATTTGGGGAGAAAGTTTTGAATTATACATATCGAATATTAGGCGACATTTTGAATTATTAAACTACATTGGTGGTAATGTTGCTGTGCAATAACTAAACTGTTACAACATTAGATAACACGTTGGTTTCAGACAAAAGCTATAGATACTTAGAATAAATTTAGGATCTTGTTTAGTTTTACGTACTTATACAAAAGTTTTCTTTGTTTTCGTCAAATTTTGTGCACAAAAAAAGGTGTTTTTGTCATCATTACGAATTTTAGGCGATATTTTGAATTATTAAACTACGTTGGTGGTAATTTTGTTGCGCAATGACTAAACTAATTTTAAGTTGTCGCTATCTGCTTTTAATTAAAGTAATAGAAAGAGACAACACTATTTTAGTACTGTCAGATTTATTATTAAGAAAATAACAATTTGACATGTCCGGTCTAATATGACATGTCTAAAATGTTCCATCTCTTTTGTTTTTGTTTCATTCGACAAAGATAGCATGTATCTAAAACAAGTTTAGTTTGTGAACTACCATCACTACAATTATTAGACAACGTTAGATAGCACGTTGGTTTCAGACAAAAGCTATAGATACTTATTTAGTTTACTTGTTTAGTTTTACGTACTTGTACAAAAGTGTTCTTTGTTTTCGTCAAATTTCGTGCACCACCAAAGGTGTTTTTGTCATCATTACTATGATCAATACTCAGAGTAAACTGGGAGAAAATGCTTACTGGCATTAAGGTTATCTTTTCACATATGTTTTAGTGCAATAAAGGGTGCAAATAAATAATTAAATAAGTAAATACTTTACTGCTTTCATTAGCCACATTGATTTTGAAGCTACATTAAAGTTTAGTAAAGACTATAATAGATTTTTATCATTATATGATAATTATGTGTCATTTATATTGAATATTACGGGACCATCAAAAAATCATAACAGCTTACGTTATAGTCTACAAAATCTGTCTCTATCAAAAACACAATCCAATTCTAGCTTTATTAAGTAACTGTCATTAATTTTAAACTTACCTCTGTATTATATAAAAACTAGCTGACCCGGCAGACGTTATTCTGCTATATTTTTAATATGATTTTAGTTATCACTTAGGGTTATGAAAAATAGATGTTGGCCGATTTCAGACCTACTCAATATGCTCACATTTCATGAGAATCGGTCAAGTCGTTTCGGAACGAACATTGTGACACGAGAATTTTCTAAACAAGAGATAATACAGAGTTGTTAAGGGTTATACACACGTAGCAAGTGGTTGACAGGAAAATGTTTTGTTGTAAATTCAGACGAATTTATAAAACTTTCCGAATGTTATTCGATAATACATATTTTGAATAATTGAATTATAATTGATAGTTTGAATATTTAAATGAGTTAATAAAACCTTTTGAATTGTCAACCTGTAGTTATATTACTAGTCTGTAGAATTATCAAACAATCTCTCTCAGCGTTATGTAAACATTAATTTCTGTAGTGTATGCATCTCCGGTTGGATTAGTCCGCTTTTTTTCGCAGCTCGCCGCGCCCGCGCTCCGCTCTCGCCGTCTCCCCGCAAATCGCTGAGATCCAGTTTGAGGTCTAGAGTTAGAACAAATTTTCTAAAACGAAAAAGTCTAAAATCACCTTCGTGGTCTATTGGTTCCAGTGTGGAGGGTAGGGTAGTTGATAGACTTGCACAATGGGCTTAACATCCTACGTCTAAATAAACACGTCACACCTATAACATCTATGATGTTAGGCCACAGTTATCTCATAACATCAAGGGAGTCATGTCCTTGGTTGCCATCATCTTACCTAAAACACATATAATCTAAACTATTACTCGTCGAATCAGTCTAGTAAAAGTACGGATTAAATTGATGTATACATTAGGGCCAGTTGCACAGTCTCGGGTTACATTTAATATTGAGTTAAATTGTCAAATACAAGGTTATTTAACCCTAGTTAGACGCTAACTCAGTGTTAAATACTTAGCCGAGGAACGTGCAAGTGGCCCTTAAAATAACAAATAACAATTACTAACACTACAATAATGGCGGATGTAGTTTTAGTCTAAACACTTGTATACTTTAGCAATCGCCAAATTTCAAAATTATGAAAGAAAAATGATAAAGAAAACACCATCTAAAAAATAATACCATGCACCTATTTTCACAAAAATAATGGCAGGTGTAGTTTTATTTTAGATACAGACACACTTTTTCAAAACTCTTTTGTGAAAAATTAGATCATCTGAAAAAAAAATTACCTGCCTTCCTGTGCCAGGTAGCTCGTAAAAGGCGAGCATAGGCTTTCCGTCACTAGTACCGTGACATCTGACTAGGTGGTAGAGTTTCGCAGCGACTCGCCCGGATTGGTACCACCGCCTTACCTATTCCTGCCGCCATAACGTCATAACGTGTTTCGGTTCGGAGGGTAAGGTAGCCGATAAACTTACTTTTACTAACCTAACATCCCGGCCTCTGGTTGGCAACGCATCATTATCACCTTTGGTGTCTCTAGGCGGAGAGAATTTCTTACCATCAGGAAATCCGTTTGCTTGTCTGCCTTCCAATGTCTTAAAAAAAAATCTTAACTGAGATGTTACTAAACGTTAATGCTCAAACAAATGAGCCTAACCTCAAGAGTTAAACGACTTGTACCTTATTCAATTAGTATTATTTCACTTGTTTCAAAGCAGCTGTTTTCTAATTTGTAGGCGAACCCTAAAGCTAAATTATTAGACACATTTGGGACAGGCGGTGGGAAATAAAATAAACAAGGGCCGGCTTTTAGGTTTAGGTTACTAAAGCAATACTTGCTTGCTTAATAAAGCAAATAGATCCTTAGTGTCTGTGTTGAGAAATGTGTGATTGTTGAAATCGTATCTTCTGGCTCTAATCTGTTAGAGACCGTTTTTCAGGTGCCTTTTTAGGGTTCTGTAATAAAAACTGGGACGTTTGTAAGTGACAACTGTCATTGAAAAAGTTTTAAACTTTCGACTCAAAACTGCAAAACTATGAACTTTGTAGATGACAACTGTCCTCAAAAAAGTTTTAAACCTTCGACTTAAAACTTTAAGACTAAGTACCTTTGTAGATGATAACTGTCGTTGAAAAAGCTTAAAACTTTCGATTAAGTTAATTATTTAATAATGAATTAATGTCAGGATCGTGAGGTCTGGCACTCGATACTCTCTGCCTACCTTGTAAGGGACTTGGCGTGAAGATATGTATGTATGTATGTACTTTCGATTAAAAATTGTTTTGTTTTATGTGGTTTTGAAGAGATGCGTAGCCCATTTTCTAAAACCGCAAATATAGCTTTGACATTAATTAAAATTATCTACGTGTTCTATTGGCGCTTGTGTTAATAAAATGAGGCCTTAGGTTCGATTCCCGGGTCGGGCAAAATGATTTTGTTTAATGCATATAAACAAAAATGGGGATTCATTTCGCATGGTCAACGTATCACACTTGAACCAATAGACCAATTTTCTTATTTTTTTTGTTCTGTTTGTTATTAAGAGAAACGATGCTTATGAAGAGAAAAATTGGGAAAATTGCCGGCGAAATAGGCAAACAATACTCTAATCTACACAAACTCTTACTAGGTGTTAACATCACGCAATACGGAGTTTGCCTGTTCAGCTAGTTTACTAATAAAACAACGTTGCCACGCATTGGATAAGTAGTACTCTCGGCTAATTGTGGGTGTCCTGGTTGACTTCCACTTCCAGTCAACTATTACTTGGTACATACCTTATCTATGCTAACTACAACGAAACCCTTCATGGGTAAGTCCTATTTGTACTTGGTCACTTTTTTAAAGAAAAGGCAAACAGGAAAGAAGGTCCTCTTATAACATAAACCAAGAGTATTACATGTGAATCATAATATGTGTTTTTGGGAATGATTACTATCTTTTTTGAAGCTGTTAGGAAATACATTTCTTGGTTACAGCAACTTCCGTTTGGAATGCCTCTTCGCTTTTACACATTCGGGAAGCTTAGTTCCATTCTCGACCAGAGTAAGGCACAATATAATTTGTACGGTAGTACCTAAGGTAGTTATTAGAACTGTTGCATTTTAAAATAATGTTAAAAGTTACAAAAGAGCTCAAAAACGACATTCACGGATTAAGTTAATTTATTTGTAAGTAAGCGAGTAAAGCTCGGTTGCTATTAATCAACGAATCGTAATCCGTATAAACATTGGTAGTTTGCCTAAAAGTGATGAAGCGTTGCCCATAGTTATACAAAATGTTTCGAGTTAGCAGTCAATAACGAACCACCGTAGTTATTTTTTTTACTATTTGTACATAAAACTATGATTGGTTAGCAAAACGGTTCGTTTCTTGAATGTATCTAAACCAGATACTTGCAAATGAGGTTAACTGAACATTAATCGCCAGAGTTCGATACTGGCATGTTTGTATGAAATAGTAATGAATGTGGAGAAAACTGGGTAGGTCTGCAAGCCGCAAGGTTCGTGACTCTTGGTATTCGATACTCTCAGCCTAACGGCTAGACGCTTGACGTGAAGCTATGTGTATATTTGATTGCAGTTGGTGAGTTAATTAATAATTAATGACCAACTATTGTTCTTAATTAAAAGAAATTAATTCGGTTTTCAAGTTTCATTTCATTTAAAAAAGAAAGTTTTTAGTGATATATGTTAAAACTTTAATCGAAATAATTAATTTTTGTTCCTGCTTTTCTATTAACTATAACAATATTTCATTGAATACGTTTCGTGTATTGTCAAAACCACCTTATTTTACTTTAATATGATAATAAAAAATAGTGTTTATGGTCTAGCGATCCGGTATGAGACATGACTGCTTTAGGTTCTGGGTTCGATCCACGTGTCGAGAAACAAAAAATTTAGAAAATGTATATTTCGATTTTCTATTAAAATTATATTGAAATATTTTTTTTTTATAGAAGAGGAGGCAAACGAGCAAGTGGGTCACCTGATGGAAAGTGATCACCTCCGCCCACGGACATCCACAACACCAGGAGTATCACAGATGCGTTGCCAACCTTTAAGGAATGAGTACGCTCTTTTCTTGAAGGTTTTTTAATTGAAATTGTTGGCGATAGATAGGCTTGCCACCTGTCACATTATGTGAGTTGTGCCTCTGACTACTTTCTCGAGGATATGGGCATGAAGATACTTCCTAAGTTTTAACGATGCAACTTACCTAAACCGTCGGTTTGATTGCTATGTCGGTTTTTATAAACCGACTATTTGGGTAACATGTGCCAAGGAAAAGCCTTTAGCAAATAGCCTATTTTGTGAAAACCGTTAAGAGTTAGTATTAAGTTTGCACTACGTGTTAAATAAGATTACAAACAATGTGCCTAATGATAAGGCTTTGATCTAATTAACACGAAAAAATATAGTTTGGAAAAAACTAAAAAATACTAAAATACGAGCCCAGATCCAAAATAGTTCTTTAAGTGCATTGATATAAAAAAAACCTTTTTTTATAAAACTGGGTGGTAGAGATTCGCAGCGACTCGCCCGGATTAGTACCACCGCCTTACCTATTTCTGTCGCCATAAAGTCGAATGGTTGCCGTTGACGTGTTCCGGTCCAGAGGGTATGGTAGCCGGTAAAATTACTTTTGCACGAGGCCTAACATCCCAGGTACAGGTTGGCAACGGACCGTTACCATCTCTGGTGTCTCTCATCAGGAAATCCGTCTACTTGTTTGCCATTCATTATCCTAAAAAAATGTCAATGGCTTAGTGTGAGATTTTCTTAACTTAATTATTTTGGTCTATCTATATAAAAGATAAAGCTGTTCTACTATCGCATTTAGCGTTACATATGTTCTGTTTTAATTATGAACCAATAACCTTTTTAAGCGTTTTAAAT
>NJDC01000238.1:135949-151583 GCA_002245475.1 Calephelis virginiensis | reverse complement strand
TTACAAATAATTTGCAGAGATTGGCATGAGGAGCAATTAATCCCAAGCATTTTTTTACACTTTTACATTTTTTTAACATTTACTAAGGTGAAAAATTATAAAGCTTTATTAAACATTGAAAAAAAAAATTTTTTTCATAGTATTATTATTGATCCGTTTTTTTATGATCAGAAGGTACTTAAAAATGATTTTTAAAATTTTTATCTCCTATTGTTTAAAAAATTGTTATAAACAAATGCGTTGTTTATGAGATAGTTTAACATTTTTTTTCGAAAACATAATCTTTGATGATAATTATGATTTAAAAAAAAAAAAACGTTTCTTAAAAAAAAATATTGCTGAAAAACGCATTTGTTGAGTAACAATTATTTTCTCCCACTTCTAATTAACATTAAGAAACCATTTTTTTTGCTTTAATGCTTAAAAATTTATGCTTATTATAATTTTTCACCTTAGTAAATTGTTAATTACAAAATGAAAATTTACATTTTTTTATTTTTTCAACGGGAATCTATTCTAAGACCTTTGACAAATAGCTCCACGAAAGGAAAAAAAATCCTAGATTAATAGTTTAACAATTATCGCACTTGCAATGTTAATGTTCGTGCTACAAAAAATTGTTAATTAATTAATGGATAACTTATTGAAAAATCGCGATAAAAAATTTTTGACCACAGATTATTGTTTATTGATCTGTCCTGTAGGCACCTTAAGTTTTTCAAATTTTAATTTTCGTATTTAATAAGTTTAAATAGTATTTATTCATTGAAGGTCCGAAGGAGGCGTGGCTTGCCCAAGTCGGAGTACCCGTTTTCGGGCGTACTTTCAACCCTCTGGGAAAATTATAAATATTGGTCCTACAATTCCGGAAGTTAAAATTTTTTTTAGGAAATTTCCTCCTCTTTTTGAATCTTTTTTCAAATTTGAAAAATCTTTATTAGTTTATGAGATATTTGCAAAAAACTAAACCCCACTTTTTTTTTAGTTAATTGTTAATAACTTTTGTAATTTTTATTTGCGGAACTTCATTGTTTTTCGAAAACTATCTAGATGCCATTCCAAATCGAATGATATCTTAATCATAATTTTCGGAGACTGCTAAAAAAGTTGAGCAAAAATGCACTTGTTGACTAGACTATAAGATATCTGACTACGGTCGCTCGCTTTCGGTAGTTTGCTCGAATCATTTCTTGAAAATATAAGTAACGTTTCATTAGTCCTCTTTCGTCGTTCTAATGGACATAATAGTAGATACATAGAAGTAATAGTATTATTACCTACTTATAGATTTTTAGGTGTACATAAAAAAGGGTGAATGCTCCCCATTTATGAAACTAAAAACCTTTTTCTAATCAAAATTTTTTTTTTGTAAAATTACCTTGAATTTTTTTGAAAAATTACCATAATCAATGCTTGATATAATACTGTTGAGTCCAATTCCCACTTAACCATTTTATTTAAAGTTTAGACTAACAAGCAGATTTTTTTTATTTAATACTTACATACCGCATTATTGAAATTTGTGTTTCATGAAAGATTAGTCGTTCATTGCCAGCTTGAAACTAGTTCCTTCGAACTCTAGCATAAGTTTACCAGATAGGATATTCTTAAGTCTGGAACATTATAATGGCGAGTACTCACGTAATGGCGGCAGATAAAGATAAAGTGGTGGTACAAATTCGAGTTAGTTGCTTCTTATGCTTCCGATTAAGTTTCAAAACTTATTTTTATTAATTTAGTTGATTTGACTGCAATTAGTCCATCTCAGTAAATATAAAAAAACGTAATTGAATTTATGAAGTAAAGTAAATTATTATTCTCACGAGTTATCTTTGCTTAGAATGTAAAGAATGTAGATGTGAACATTATTATATTATTTTTACAATAATCTTAGCATATCTAATTCCAAACCCAAAATATTGTGTTAAATTTAGCACTCACGGGCCAAATTCACCTAAAAATAATAATGGTATATCCAACTCCACAATAAATCCACATCCATTCCCATGATTGCTTCATAAATTACTCCCATACCCCCTTGCCGTAAACTTGCATCCCAAGGTCTATTTATGTTAAGAATACTTTATGCCAATATGCATATTTATGGTCTCAATATATTATCTGTAAATAGAGTTAAGGCAATAGTCTTCTTCTTCTTTCTTTAAGTTTTGGCCTTGACGTTAGTATTTAGCCATTAGTCAAGTAGAAATTTGCATGAAATTTGATACCAATTTCAATTAATTTTAATTAGTCATCAGTCATAAGTCGTCAGTAAGTCATGTCAGGCTCTTGGGTAAAGCGGTGGCCTTTTTACACAAGCTCATGTAACGAGATTTGGCGGCAACGAGAAAATATACGATACGCTAATTTCTTTATAATTATTTCATTTGTGCCCTTTCACTGAACAAAATTGTACAAAATGCCACCAAAATCGACCAATTTCACTCAATATTAACACGAAATTCAATAATTATGAAAAAACTTCGACCATCTTTCCTCTCGATGGCGCCAAAACTCCAAGGCAATAGTCAATAGTCATACACTCTCATTCACTGAATTTCACTATGTTATCTGTGACTTCGACGCGTTTCAAAAAGCAACGTGACCTGATTACTGACGGAAGCTGTCAGCTGTCTATGGTGCTAGAACGTGACAGGTGTATTGGCGGTATATTTGCTATTTTCAATCATAGCTAGTAAAGTTAAAGTCTTATTTCCCTTGTGAAGGATTTACCTATTTCCACACATTCTCTTTTATTGTGAGGGCGATATACCTCCACACTTTTGCAATACTACCAGTGCTAAGTTCATTGTTTTCAGTACAATTGAATCGTTTGAATGAATCGTGTATTTTGATTATATTAATATTATATTAATGAGTTTCCAATAATTATTTTATCAATACATTATAGTTTGGTTAAATGTTAGGGTATTTAATAAATAATGGATAGTTTTCATTGTTTTTATTTCACTTTAGATTTTTGTTCATAAATATTTTTCATCTATGAAACTTACGTTTTATTTATGTGATTTTAGACAGTTATTTGTGTAATCGTTTTTCGTATGCACCCAACTGCTAAAAACTCGCTTAAATTTATTAATATGTCGTCTAAGTACCTATACAGAAATTCTTTCGATTTACCTGAGATTCCGTCATCAAATTCAGACTTAGTGGAAACAGAATAACCTCAGAATAATGTTCTTTTAAATAGAGATCGAATAATATATAGCATAAAATTGCATAAAATTGTCGAACATTACAACTTTCTCCTTTATATTAAGTTGGTTAATTAAGCATTCACTCAAACTAAATGATATAACTAAAATTCATCAAAATACATAGCTGGAACCAATACACATTGTAAAGCGTGAGTAAGCCGCTGTGCGAAATCTAAAGTGTCCTTATGTAAAGTAATCTCATCTCTATTAATAACCAGAAAATCGTCTATTTCTTTGCTATTACAAAAACATTTTGAATTTGAAATTAAAAAGCTGTAGAACGTGAGCTGAACAATAAATAATAACGTATTTCAGGCGCTGTTGAATTTAATATTTAAAATTAATATTCCCCGTCACGTCCTTGCAAACAAAGCTAATTTGAAATCTGATGTATACATTTCATTTCGCGATCCATTCAATTTGTTTTTTCAATCAAAAATGACAGCAACACCAAAACAAAAAGATTTATAACTTAAACTGCCTACAAACATCTGTTGCTTTATCAATATCAAGGCTGTAGGTGTAATAAATCAGTGCTTTGTTCTGAAGTAAGCAATAACATCTGTCATCTGTCAACAGACACTTGAAAATTGAGAACTTTGTGACATTTCCTAAACCGACAATACTCGTTGTTCGTAGCTAAACAGCTTATTGCTTAAGCTTACGGCTGACTTACATATCTGTGGCGAAAAATATCTTTCGGATTCGGAAAATAGCATTCGGACCTCCGAAAGCTCAAGGCACGTCCATGTCTTACGTCCAATAGTTTGCAAGGCTCAGTGTTTTTCCATACCTAAATACCGGCTGTCAGCCGCGTCTGTCAGTCACGTCCGGTAGTACGCTTCCAGTTTTAAACTGGAAACCGTATCAACCTTATCATCGACATAATATATTCTACCAGATATCTTTCGGACGTCCAGACGCTCAAGGTCGCGTCCGCGTCTTACTTCCGATAGTTTGCAAGGCTCAGTGTACTTTCATTATATAGACAGCCTGTAAATCACGGCTGCCAGCTCGTATGTTTCCAGCTTTAATAGTATGTGGTTCTTTGACGTAGCAGAGAGCTCTAGAGAGTATATTATATACCTATGTTTAATTAGCTATTTATTTATTTACATTGTGCTATGCTTAATAAGGTTCGTCGCCTTTAGAATTACCTAAAATATGTTTTTTTCTATTAACCACCTAGATAATGGAGCAAAGAGACTTAAGACTCGTTACGTCTTAAGTTCAATTTCGAGCAGGGAATCCACCCGAATTGCTTCTGTGGTCTAGCAATCCGGGGTCGGACTTGACTTCTTGAGGTCCTGGGAAATTGCGTATTTTCAATTTCCGTATAAATATAACGTTGCCCGGGATAGGATGTGTGCCCGGATGGCGATAGGCTTGCCACCTATCACATTGTGGAACTTAGTGTCTTCGGCTAGTGTTGGGTCCCCTGGTTGTGCATCTGCCTATTTCTTCGAGGACATGGGCGCGAGGATACTTTTGTTTACTTTTCGGACAGAATTGTGTGATGAACATAAAATCATCAAACGGGCTTCAATATCAAATCATGTTTCAGTTTAGAAATGACAGTTCTTATAAATAGATTAGAGTTTGAGTAGCGTTCTGAAATAAGGGCTCAGGGCCTTTGTAAATTGATATTCGATTATCGTGCACGTACTATATGCGAATCCCTTCATGCAATTTTGAGTTAGTTCAGAGGTAAGTGCGCCCTTTTTGATTACCTACGTCGTTTGAAGTTAACCTAAGCCCCCGATCAAATCCCGAAAGAAAATACATGATGGACATGACGTCTGTATTTTTGAGTCTGGGTTTATGTAAAACTACCTGTTGCACGCGGCGTTGTCCTCGTTTTTCCACAGGAACATTGTTTCGGGATAAAAACTATCCTGTAAAAACTATCGGTTCTGCAGATTTTGCGTGAAGAAGTAACAAACAAACAAACAAACATACAAAATTTCGAATTCGTAATAGTAAATAATTAATTATAGGATAGGATAGGATAATAGGATTTATGTCAGTACCTAATATTTGTTACTGTGTATTACTACCGTTGGCAAACATCTATCTTATACCTTTAAATGAGCAATTCTTGTATATATAAAAATATATAATTGGAATCTCGGAATCGGCTCCAACGATTTTCATGAAATTTAATATGTAGAGGGTTTCGGGGGCGATAAATCAATCTAGCTAGGAATCATTAAAAAAAAATATGAAGCAAACCTCGGCCATCCAGATATTGTATGTATAAACAAGCGTGCTTAATTTGACATTAGATCAATTCGTGTTGTATAGAGATATCATTTTCGTGACCAAGCTCACGTCGCTTCTGATTGCAGGAGACAACTGTGACCTATAGACACCATAGATACTGTAGGTGCGGCGTTGTCCTGTGGCTGGATTGTTAGGCCAATTGTGCAAGCGACTCCGAACAGGAACATGACGTTGTCATTATGGTGACAGGAATGGGACGGCGGTGAGTCCTTATCCGGTTATACAAGTTGCAGAGCTGCATTCTGCCAATGTCAATTAATACACAGGAAATATTTTGAGAAAAATGAGATATCTACCTACATCAGAAGTTGGTAGAATATGTTAGAATGCCTAAATAATTTTGTAACATCTTTTTAACACTCATATTCCGCAAATAAATATTTCAATTATTATTATATTAATAAGACCGCCTCGTTGGTCGAGTGGCTAGCGTACTCACTGCATCGACGAACCGCGAGGCTTGGGTTCGATTCCCGACGGGGGCAGGCATTTGTGTGATGAAAATTTAGATGTCTGCATTTGCGGGTCTGGGAGTTTTTTAAATGTATTCTGGTATCTATTTAAGTATTTATATGTAGTAGTATCGTTGACTAACACCCATAACACAAGCATATAATTTGCTTACTTTGGGGTTAGATTCAATTTGTGTTACTTGTCTAGGGATATTTATATAATTTTATTTCACTTAATTGTATTCCAAAAGAACTACCCGCTGTGTTATTATTAAAATCACAGGATACTAAACTTTGTCGACTTAATACGAATCTCCGCGTGCAATAATTAGCGCGATGATATATAGTCTATAGCCTTCCTCGATAGATGGATCTAACACTTTAAGCTTTTTTCAAATCGGATCAGTAGTTCTTTAGATTAGCGCGGTCATGCAAACAAACAAACCAATTTTTCAGCTTTATAATATTAGGGAAAGTATAGATATATAAAATACCTAGTTCATCCAAAGTTGTCAATAATGTTTTTTTTTTCAATTTTCTCATAGAAACAAGTTGCCCAGGATTGGGTACTTACGTGCCCGGTTGGCGACAGGTTTACCAAACATCACAATTCGGAACTAAGTAGGTATTTACTTCGGTTTCTTGTGGAAATCTACTTCTTCAGGAATACGGGCGGGAAGATACTTAAAACTTACTTTTACTTTATTTATACAAATATTTATATGTACAGGCTCACTGCCGCCTACGGGATTTCCGTACATTTTTTTGAAACAGGGTCAAGTCAGGGTTCAAGTTAACTGTAGGTACTATACTGTACTGAAGGGTCAACGCGGAATCTCGATTTGATGCAAATTGGAAATCGGAATCTAATTTGTGTCATTACGTACAGATAAACACATTTTTTATTATTAAATATTTTTTTATTAAAATGAATTGTGATAATGGATAAATTGACTTATTTCAAGAAAACTTCATTCTGTAAAGTTTTTTCTCAGAGCCAAAACTTTTTTCTATTTATTATTATCCGAAAGTTTAAAATTTAAAAAAAAAATAAGGTAAACATATCAATATAATTAATTTAAGATTATACTTAAAAATGAAAGGATATTTTTTGTCAATGTCTCAAAAAAATCATTGAAACTTAAAATCTAAGTACTTTAAAACCACACTTTCTACGAACAAAGTAAAAGCATCAAAGTTGCTTTTTATTTACATTTTTAGATTTTTTGTAAAAATTGGATATATGTTCTGGACTAAAGTGCGTGTAATTTTATATTAGACTTTACCTGTTTACATACTTTTGTCAAAATTACAATGCGACATTCAATGATATTTACAAAGTTTTTTTTTTATTTTAACTATAATATTTTTATATAACATTGGCGACATCATTATTCGTTGTTAGGTTTAATATTACTATTCCGATCCGGAAGTAGATTTTAATATTATAGATGCACCAAAAGTGCGTTTTGTAAGTATAGTAAAAACGAAATAAACCATTTCCTTTCTTTCTAGTAAATATGAGTTCTAAAGTCGTGTTGTTATAAAGATAGCACCCGCATGCTCTCGGTTCCCAGAAGTCACGAGCGCGACACTTCCACTTCCACTGCGGTTCACGATACCACTTAACTCCTCAGTCGAAACTACCATTAAACTTTGTAATTTGTATTCCCTTTGTGTACCTTTTGTTTGTGTAATTAGCTGACTTGAAATAAAGGATTAAACAGAGATAATTTATACAATTAGACTTGACTCTGCGGAGATATAAGGATTTTAAGTTAATACTGAATTGCAAACAAGCAAACAGCGGATTTTTTTGTTTGAAAGCTAACGTGATCGAGACGGTTCTTAGCTATATTAAGGAGATCTTTCCAGGCGTTCAAGGTCATCGACTCGTTGGTAGCTCATTTTTAAATATTGGAATGGATATAAGATACACTATAAGTATTTATTTTACTTTTGAATATATGTGAGAACTAACAGTTAAGGCCCCATACTTAGCCAGAAGAGCCAAAGCGCACTCCCCCGTTCAATGATGTTAATCTTGTGTATTTTTGTCGCCAAGATCCATAATTGCTTTGTATGAAAAAAACAGTATATTGCTGAAGTATTTTAGTATACATGGCCCCTTAAACACTAACGAAAGCTGGTACAATTCGTCCTGTACCCTTTCGTCTCAAGCCGAGGAATGCTCTAACCATTTGAGCTACTGAGGATACAAGTCCCGTGACGAAATTTTTAATTCCTTTTTGACCCGTTTTTTTTCTTTCTTTAAAATTAATAGAAATTTAACACCAGAAAATACCTTCATAGTATAAAACTTATGGTATTTATTACATTTCGTAATCTTTGCAGTTTATTTGAAGTACATCAAAAAGAGAGTTATAAGTTAGACGTGTTTAAGTGTGTGTCGGTTTGTGGTATCCATCATTACTTGCGGGGAAGGACCGTTAGTTGGAGGTCCATTAATTTTTTTAATTTTAAGACTGTATTCGATTAGAATGAACGATATAATAAGTTCTTGTTTCCGTCTTATACAGTTCCCTGAAGCTCTCTGGAAACAAACTATAATAGATTGTACATACATATCTTTATGCCAAGTCTCTTACAGGGTAGGCAGAGAGTATCCAGTGCCAGACCTCACGATCCTGACAAACCTTTATGGCTTTTTTCACATTAATTACCCTTTTCATACCAACACGCCGGTGTCGGAGACTCTTGACCCATTCTCTTTACAGATAATATATTGTAAAAAGCAAAACCAAATCTCAATCGTAATACAATAGATTCGCCTATATTTCAGAATTTATTTCGACAACGATCGATTTAGAATTGTAAATGATGAAGCAATATCGAGTTACAAGTTATATCTCGGTGGAACCGTCCCAAAACCGCAGTTTGAGGTATAATATAACCAACTTTAGAGCTCTAGAAAGCACTCTGAATTTTCACTGTTAAACTGTATTCGTATTCGGCGTAATTTGTCTATGAGGTATCAATCGAACTTGACATATCTATTGATTTGTTATTTGTTACTAAAATAAGTAAATGTTATTTTAATTCTTTAATGACTTTCAGATAATTGATGTCATAAGGAATGAATAGTCTACTTTAATGACAAAAATCATTGCACTTCCTCTTAAATAAGTATTTTAGTTTTGGTAGATGTTTCCTATACCTATCTTACCAATAATTATTAAATTTAAAGGAAATCAATTTCATAGCCCAGTGTCGTATAATGGATCCCTTATAGCTTCGATATGTCCGTCCTTCTGTCACAGTCATTGTATTCTCAGACTGCTGCTAGGAATAAAAAAAGTATGTCATAAGTACCTAGATTTCAAAGAAAATTTTCAAATACAATTGGTTAGAATTTTTTTGAAAGTTTGGTATATAACTATAACTTTATGATTCATACAAATACTTTATACCTACCATACTTTGTATAAATATTTTATACAAATAAATAGGTACTTTAAAAGCCTAATTTAAAAAGAGTGACAAATTAAAAACTAACTCCTCTGTGGTCTAGCGGTCCTGCGTTGGACTAAGCTTTGGGAAATATATTTGTTTCAATTTTATAATAAAAACAACGTTGCCCTGCCAGATGATAGGTGTGCCACCTATCGTATTGTGGAACTCGGTGTCTTCGACTAGTCGTGGGCGCCGTTTTTGTACGTCTGCCTACCTTTTCGTGGCTACTGGCTTGAAGTTATTTTAAAATTTATAAATTTAAAGTAAAAAATGTCGCGGTATTTTGTGACGACTAGTCTATTGCTATAACAGACATATTACTATAAACCTAATCTATGTTTGCTACCACTGAACCCTTCAAGGGCTAGTCCGATTCGCACTAACTTTATTTCTATTTTCTTAATCCAGTAACAAATTTTGTCGATTCAATAACAAAATCGTAAGGGCCTGATTCAATTTCCGAAAGGGAGTTATTGGAAGGTTCAAGCCGCCCGTACGAGTTAAGCTGGGATTAGTATTCCGGAGTAAGACGGTGTCTCTGTAGGTGTGTTTAACGGAAATTGTGTAAAATAATTTAATTTATTATTTTGATTTATATTTAATATTTTTGTACCAATTCACAAATGGGTTAGGAAGACAGCGCTGAATGAGAAATATTCCTTGTTCATTCATTACTTTCTTTAAACAATTGTTGCCCTGGTATGTGAGTTTGTTCGCCTATCAAAGAAACACAACTTACTTGAATATATTTTTCACCTTTAATAATTTAATTGCAGAAAATCTGCAAAAAAAACATTTTCGATTCTTGCACAAAAATTGCTTTACTTAAGTACTTTCCTCGATTCCATTGTCAGATACGGACTTGGTGGTAATAGAAATAAACTTTGTGTATGGTCTTTCAAATAGTATAAAATATAAAATAATTTTATTTTTGAAATCGGTTAACAAATATGGGAGTTGAACATGTGAATTTTTTTTTACAAAGTCTGTTAAAAATATTATAATCTAACTTAAAATTTTAGTCGTTTTCATGAAAAATGGTGAAGTATAGGAGCGGATATCTTCTCAAAACAGCTGGAAATGCAAAAATACTAATGAATTCATTCATGAAAAAGATAAACCTCTTATCGTATCCGTGATTTTATTAGTTTGGTCTCCCTGCAAACACAGATACACATAAATACAAATTTAATAACTTCCTTCTTTTGTGGCGGAAGTTAAAAACAAGCGGATATGTAACTTTTCTACAATTTGTTTCTAAAACTAAATTATTTTTCGATAATAGAATAAAAACCCATCCAATAAACACCGGACCCGTCGTAAATATTCGTAAATGGGTTATTTACAAACTGTGATAGCCGTAGCTGCGATGTGTTTGTTATTTCAGGAGGATGGTTTCCTTTTCCACTTCATAGTAAAATGGAAGCTGGAAAAGTTTGTTGCTTTGGCCAATTGGTCCCTATTATCAGTAATGTCCTTGTATGCTTTCACTAATATCCTTAATAAGGACTGTAGTTTATAACATTTTAATCAACTAATTCAATAAAAAAATAATTGAAGCAATTTTATCCTATATAGTATTTGATCTGTGCTTGTTTTCGACAAATGAAGACATATTCTCTTGCACGTATCTTGAAGAGTTGAACTTTTAACTCTGTAGCGGGCATCACCTATATTAGGGAAGCCATTTATGAGATTTTGACTTTCTAAGGTTTTTTAATCGGTTGCGCGCCTGACAGACAGCAGTGGTGGTAATTTTGTTGCGTACTCAGTTAATTAACTTTAAGTTATCTTTACGTTCTTTCAACGCTAGATGTAGAAGGAGACAAAACTCGTTTAGTGTTTTCCGATTAGCTTGAACACGTCATTTCTACGGACTTAATCTCATCCTCCGAAAACGATGTTTAAAAATGTCGAAAATTGACATGTCCAAACTTATCTGATATGTTTAAAATTTCCATCTTTTTTTGTTTAGAAAAATACTAATATTAATAATCAAAACGGCACTGTAAGACCCGGCTAAGCAGCCAATAATCGCTAAGTAGGTTCAAGTAGAAAGCAAATAAATACGCTCTCTGCGATTTCTAAGGGATTTTATAATGATCTTCCTTCTGGTTAATCTGTGGAACTAGGTCATCCATTTTCGCCTTCTCAATAAAGCTTTTGTCTTTTCTTTCAATGCCCAACTCGGGTAATTTTGCTTAAAAAGAAATAATTATAGCATTATTTAAATTGATGGACGAATGCTCTAATTTTATTACTTAGTTGCTTTTTATCACCTCTGTGGTCTAGCGGACCGTCGACCTTGACTTCTTGGGGCCCAGAGTTCGATCCCGCGTCAGGCAACAAAAATATAGAAAACGAGTATTTTCAATTTTCCATTTAAACAAAAACGATGCCCGGGATTGGATATGGGCCCGGTTGGCGATGGGCTTGCCACCTATCAAATTGTGGGACTTTAGTGAAAATCAGTTGTTATACTCACTGCTGCTTGTGTTGTGTCTGTACGTATTGTATAGAGATAGTATATTGGATATGTTTGTATTATCTGTTTGGAAAATTATAGTAAAAAAACAAGTACATAAGGTGACAAGTTAATAATTCATACAAATTTTATTTTAAAATATTTTTTTAATAGTACACACACACGCACACAAACACACACGCACGTGGACATACACATACACACGCACGCAAACCATACCCCTATTCCGTCGGTGGTTAAAAACACCAATATCTGTCTAAAACATACAAGTAAACATGTCCCAAGCACAGGGCAAGTGCTAAAATAAAAATACGTTAAAACATAGTATCTGTTTATGTCATACTGTACAATATAATGTCATCAATAAATAATTGAAATTCACAAAACCCCTTTAGATTTTCATCATTATCTTAAAAAATAACATTTATTGGGCTAATGTATGGAATGACCTTAATTTTATGTCGAATTTAAATTGAAACAAGCGTAGTTCAGTCCTGGCAACACTTGAATTTCCAATTTCGTTAATTAGTATTCAACTGTACAAGCTGTTCCTAAATCCCTTTCATTCATTCGTGTAAATCGCACGCCCACTCTGTTCAATTATAAAATCATTCAATCAACAAAATAATACATTTGTATTTGAAATATTTATTCAGTACCTACTGAATATTAATCATCTAAGCTTATTCCATAACTATAAAAAAAGTATTTTGTTGCAAACTGTGAAACCTTATAATTATTGCAGACAAGAAATGCATTAAAATCGATTGCACCTAGGTGTTGAGTTTATGAAGTTTACGGAAATTGAAGAAGCAAGAAACTCTACAACTAAGAACATTTCATATAAGTAGTTTTTCCATAAAGGTTATCTATGAATGTAATAAAACAGTATCAAAATTAGTTCGTACATAAAATATGTTGCATAAACAATTATTGCTACGTAGGAAAACGAAGGTTGCGTATTAAAACTATTGTGGCCAGATTCTTGAGGGTCAAACGGGAGCACTTAAGTTTTCAATCTTGCTAGAGGTGATAATGGACAGAATGGAACTAAATTTTGGTTATAATTAAAGTGCATGTTTATTTATCAACAATAATAAAATAGACCTAAAACTGTCGAATATACGGTTTTTTTGAGATGGACCGATTTATGACATAATATATTTAAAATTGGTATTTTTTCCACATAGAAAGATTAAAATCATAATTAACATCATTGATCGGAGCTGACCGGATATGGAAATGTTAAATGTTATCCAAATAATGTAAGATATTTAATTTATAATTCTCTCGTAGGGCCACAGGCCACATATAGACTACTTAATATAGATATGGGGTACCGCATCCAAAATAAATTTACAACTGTTTCAGACAATTCAAAATAAATTAGTGAAAATATTATTTAACTACAATTTACGCACGCATACAAATAAAATTTATAAAGAAACTAAAATTTTAAATAGGTATAAGACAGACTTACGTATATCAAACATGCATATTAGTTAGAAAAATATTAAACAATGAAATAAAAACTAATTTACAATTTAAAAGAAAATTCCAAATTCAAAAAATGAAATTACGTAATTCAAACAATTTAGTAAAACACACAGACCTAATTATTCCAAAAAAACTATTGGATATGAAGGTGGACTTTTATATAACAATTTACCAAACCACATCAGAAACGCGAAATCTACTGCTATCTTCAAAAGACATCTAAAATCATACATCAAACTTATAAAATAATAATCTTGATGTAATATTAATGTATAATAAATCATAATATATTGTTAATAATCAAGTAGAATAACAGTTGACATACTCTTAAGAAAAGCATAAATAAATTTTACAATGAACTTAAATAATAAAAAATGGAAACTAAATTAATTAACATAAAAATGTTCGATGCCACATCTAGTCATAATTGCGATAATGTTTATCCGTGTAAGTAGCGGTCGGCCTTTTGTTCACTGTGGACCTGTTTGCAGAGTCGTAACGAATATTATTTAGAATTACCTGCTTTATTTATACGTTGACGTAAACAGAGCTTGTAATTTTAATGTATGTGCAATATGATGTTTAATGTCTAAATAATTGAATTGTATAAATTCTAATGAGATTTAATAAAATATTTTAACCATTAAAAGACGGGTAAGTGTAATTTGTGCGACTAAGTGTACGCGGCATAACATATAAAGTTCACTTATAATTTTGCGACATATCAAAATTATCATTTATTTGAGTGTCTCGTTGGTCGAGGGGTCAGCGTACACGCCTAACACCACTGACCAACCGTGAAACTCAGGTTCGATTCCCGACGGGCAGATATTTATATGATAAGCATTAAAATCTCAATATTTCCGCCACTGGGTGTTTATTAAATTTATTCTGGTATCTATTCAAGTATTTCTATGAATCAGTATAGTTACATAACACAATTACCTAATTTGTTTAGTTTGGGGTTAGATTAATTTGTGTAATTTACCTAGGGATATTTATATTTTTTGTTAATCGAGTCGATATATACGAAGTTGTTCCAAATATTCATTGGTATTAACCACAAATAAAAATGCCATTTTCATCAACATAGACGAAAATTTATGCATTACTAGATGTTGTCCGCAGCTTTGCCCGGTTAGTCCCACAGGAACATTATTTCGGGATAAATACTATCCTATGTGTTAATAAAAGCTAGCCTCTATGTGTGTACCAAATTTCAAGAAAATCGGTTCACCAGTTTTTGCGTGAAGGAGGAACAAACCAACAAACTTTCGCATTTATAATATTAATAGGATAAAGAATAATCCAAAGCGCGACCAACAACATAAATCGCGAAATCCTTGCATCAATAACGGTACTGCGTGTGGTTAGTCAGTTTTGGCTACGATGGGACTTGCATGTTCAAAATGAATAAAAAAGGCCCTTAGAAATATTAGAGCAAAAAAAAAAAAATCCAAAAACAACTAGTCTGGTCATGAAAATTAAGTTGGCACCACCTCGAAGTGATGGAAACATCAAAATCGTTATTGGGCGAGAGATCTGATAATAAATCGGATATCAAAAATCCAAAATTAAACATACGAGTTGATGATCTCCTCTTTTTGGAATCGGTTAAAAAAGAGTATAGTTCCAATTATGAGTATTTTACCCTCGAGACTTTAAAGAATAGCGACAATAACACGCCTAAAAATAATAAAATAAAAATAGACTAAGTCGAGGGTTTCTTCACACTTCACACTCGCTTCCGATGTGGAGAGCCATCTTATCTCGATATTTTTAATCGATACAAATCGACTTGTATTTAGTTAGATAAAGATTTTGTGGATAAAGTAGACAAAAACAAGAAGCTGAAGAGATTCAATTAATTACACGATTTTAAAGTTTTCTACGCGATTATTACACTTTTATTTTTCCTTTCTCAATCCACCCCTTACTTTCGCCCAATATTTTCGCTAAGACTGTTGGTATCTTTAAAATGCATATATTTCAAAACACTCTGATCGTCTTCTTAATAGACATAGACTAGGTTTAAGTTGACATTATAATCTGCCTTACAGTATAATAATACCTACTTGTCAATAAACTTAGATTAATTACTCCAAATTCCAATGTATACATTGACATAACAGTCTTCATTCGACTGTAATACAGACTATAATGTCAAGTTAAAACTTTTGAGTATTTTTGTCAATATTTTTTAAAAAGACGGTTATTGCTCTATA
>NJDC01000238.1:116520-134821 GCA_002245475.1 Calephelis virginiensis | reverse complement strand
AAAAAAGAGTATAGTTCCAATTATGAGTATTTTACCCTCGAGACTTTAAAGAATAGCGACAATAACACGCCTAAAAATAATAAAATAAAAATAGACTAAGTCGAGGGTTTGTTCACACTTCACACTCGCTTCCGATGTGGAGAGCGATCTTATCTCGATATTTTTAATCGATACAAATCGACTTGTATTTAGTTAGATAAATATTTTGTGGATAAAGTAGACAAAAACATGAAGCTGAAGAGATTCAATTAATTACACGATTTTAAAGTTTTCTACGCGATTATTACACTTTTATTTCATCTGAAGTAACGCCTTTCTCAATCCACCCCTTACTTTCGCCCAATATTTTCCCTAAGACCGTTGGTATCTTTAAAATGCATATATTTCAAAACACTCTGATCGTCTTCTTAATAGACATAGACTAGGTTTAAGTTGACATTATAATCTGCCTTAGTATCTTCAAGCCCATATCCCCGAAGAGGTAGGCAGAGGTACAACCAAGGCACCCACGACTAGCCGAAGACACTAAGTCCCACAATGTGATATGTGGCAAGCCTATCGCCAACCGGGCACATTTCCAATCCTGACCAACATTTTTTTTATTAGAAAATTGGAAAAATCCAATTTTCTTTTTGTTGGCCGACCCGGGATTCGAGCCCAGGACCTCATGCAGTCAAGTCCAACACCCGGACCGCTAGACCACAGAGGCTGCCTTACAGTATAATAATACCTACTTGTCAATAAACTTAAATTAAATTATTCCAAATTCCAATGTATACATTGACATAACAGTCTTCATTCGACTGTAATACAGACTATAATGTCAAGTTAAAACTTTTGTGTATTTTTGTCAATATTTTTTAAAAAGACGGTTATTGCTCTATATTTATGAGACGGCATGGGTACGGCCATAACCTATTTTACGTCTAGCTAAATTAGTTTTCGAGTGATTATATATATGTATCTTCACGCCCACATCCCCGAATCCGTAGGTAGATATACAAACAGGGCACCCACGACTAGCCGAAGCCACGAAGTCCCACAATGTGATAGGTGGCAAGACAATCGCCAACCGGGCACATATCCAATCCCGAGCAATATTTTATTTGATTAGAAAATTCAAACCACATTTCCTTTTTTTGTTGCGCGACCTAGGAATCGAACTCTGGATCCTATGAAGTCAAGTGCAGCACCTGGACTGCTAAACCACAGAGGCGATCGACTTACTTTAAATATAATTGAGTGATTATATTTAAAAGTAATTTAGTAAACATAAATAATTTAGACAATTTACTGTAAAATAAATTTGAAAAACAATAAGTGAAATCATTTAATTTCGTTTTCAGATAAGTTTAACATAACTAAAAGTAATTTACTGTTTTCTCCTTTTTTTTAATTTCGCTTTCTTTCGGTTGGCAGCACTTATCTAAACTATTACACAGTTATTATGCTATTCTGTAGACATGACGTAAAGTTTTTGCGTAATACTTTTATGGTAAAATACACTGAATAAGGGCGCGGCTCCCCTTATGGTAAGAGATAACCACAGCCCATTGTTAATTGTGCAAGTCTACCAGCCACCCTAACCTCCGGACGGGAACATGACATTGTTTTTATGGCGGCAGGGATAATATAAAGCGGTGGATCCCTACCCGGACAACTTGCTGCACAGTACTAACACCAGTGGTCTTGTTAGTAACGACATATGTCGCCTTTGCTTATCTCTTACGAGCTGCCAGGTAGGACGGCAGATGGTATTTCTACACAGAGGAACCGGACTAAGAAGGGCAAAATTGGATTGTCGAAAAATTAGGTTAAGAGGCGCGTAAAAGCAACTTAAGTGATAAGTTACTCTCGATCACATTTTTAACGCGTTCCTTTTCAGTTTATACAGTTTTACACAATATACACAGCACGTGTACTACTTTGTCATTTCTAGTCGAAATTACGACGCAGAAATTTACAACTTTTTGATCATTTTGTGAAATATCACCCGTTCATTTGTTGTTTCTGATTTTCCAGGTAGCTTTCAAATCGCTGACGCAGAAAGTTCTCTGAAAGAAAATACATTGAGTACTATAACTATTTTCAACTGTTGAATCGATTGCTATCGGAACATTACTAATTTCAAATGTTTATGTCAAGATTTAAGTTGGAGTTTTGGCGCCATCGAGAGAAAACTTTTTTTTTTGTTTGTTCAGTGAAAGTGCGCAAATGAAATAATCATGAAGAAATAAGCGTATCGTGTATTTCCTCGTTGCCACCAAATCTCCTTATATGAGCTTGTGTATTGAGGCTGCCGCTTTACCCAAAAGCCTGACATGACTTACAGATACAGATGACTAATGACTGATGACTAATTATTATTGATTAAAATTAATATAAAATTTGATGCATATTTCTACTTGACGAATGGCAAAATACTAACGTAAAGGCCAAAACTTAAAGAAAGAAAGAAGGAAGATTTAAGTTATTTTCCGACACTTGTAAGAGTATTTTGAAATACGTGTGTTATAGTGTTAGCGACAACAATGAAAGAAATTAAAGGAGTGGTTTTAGAAGGGCGTTAATTCAGATGCATAACAGTTTAAACGCATTGCTAAAAATGTTGCTTAGTGGAATTTTTCGATAAATCTTTTAGGTTGTACGGATTTTTTCATTTTCGTGTAACCTTAAAAAAAATGAGTAATTGTGATGATTATATCAATATAACTTAGTAAAATTTGTTTAAGTATCTTCATGTTCATATCGTAGAAGAGATAGGCCACAGGATACTCACAACTAGCCGAAGATGCTAAGTCCAACAATGTGGCAAACCTATCTCCAATCGGGCACATGTCCATTTTGGGCAACGTTGTTTCTACTAGAAAATTGAGAAAACACTCGACCCAGAATCAAGTCGAGACGTCATGGAGTAGGACTAGAGTCCTACACCGGACCGCTAGACCACAGAGGTGACAGATGCTTAAAACATTTAAGAGATAAAGTTATATCCAAGGGTGTTGTTTTGCTGATGTTGAAGACAGAAAATTTGTGGTGACCCTGTTAGGAGATTCGTCATGTCACAATGTGTGTTTGTAAATTATCAACAAAGAAGTGGTTCGACAATGGGACCAATATCATGGAGTTTGAAAGCAGCGTTGCCATTCAGCGGAGGCCGTAATATCGGGACTGTATGTGGGTCGTCTTTCGCCCTGGATCAGTTATAGGGCGGGAATGTTTCTAGAAAAATTTGTTATTGTTTTCTTTGCAGTTTTTGAAATAGAACTTTATATTTTTATCTTATAAATAACATTCTCGTGTCACAATGTTAGTTACGGTACTCCTCCGAAACGGTTTTACCGATTTGCATCAAATTTTATATGCATATTTAGTACGTCTGAGAATCGGCTACTATTTATTGCTTATAAGTGATAAGGTTGACACACCTCAATTTTTTTACTAAAATCACATTAAAAAAAAAAGCAGAACAATGTTTGCCGGGTCAGCTAGTTTGTTTATAAAATTAAATTGGCCTCTGTGGTTTAGCCGTTCAGTTGTTGGACTTGACTGCATGAGGTCCCGGGTTCGAATCCCGGGTCGGGCAACAAAAAGAAAATTGGGTTTTTCCAAATTTTCTAATAAAAAAAAAAGTTGGTCGAGATAGGATACGTGCCCGGTCGGCGATAGGCTTGCCACCTATCACATTGTGGGACTTAGTATCTTCGGCTAGTGCCCTGGTTGTGCCTCTGCCTACCTCTTCGGGGATATGGGCGTGAAGATACTACTTTTATTTCTATGTATTCGTGACGTTGACTAAACATTTTGTATAAACATGTAATTTGCTTGCTTTGGGGCTAGATAAATTTGTGTAATTAGTCCAACGATACTTATTTTATTTTTATTGAAGTCATTAGTGATAAACATTTCTTTTTCTATCTTGCTTTAAAATCACTTTTGAAATTCACGTTCTTTAAAGTAGCTGTGTTACATGACAGTGATTCTTTTTTTCAGTTTGAGGAATAATTGTTACGAAAGATAACGGAATAAGTACCTCGGTAACAACTGAAATATAGTCTAGAAATGAAAAATAATTTAAATTTCGAAACATATATTACACATAAACTGACCCGGCGAACTTCATTCACTCGGGGCTCGAAACTTCTGTCTTCACTGCAGGGAAACATGGCATAAAGATATGTTATATGTATATGTAAGATGACCTGTACATTCAAATGTTCCTCTAAATTCCGGTTTTCAAAAGATATGGTCAGTTTATACTGAATGGTGATACAATATCTGTAATTACTAAGCTACAAAAGTTATGACTTGGAAAAAAATACGGAAGCTTGTGTTAAGCATATACAATAAAAAAAATGAAATAAGACTACGCAGTAGTGAATAATTGCCAAATTTACCTTTTTACCTAACGTATTATAAGTTACATCAAAACTGTATAAGAGTGAATTCTGTACATTAAAAATATTAAAAAAATAGACGGTAGACTTACTTTTGCTCGAGGCCTAACATCCCGGTCTCAGGTTGGAAATTATAAAATTATGACGCAGAACTGATACTAAGCTATCCAAATCCTATAACTTTTATATACGAGTATTTTGTAGTCTCCCAGGAGCAATTATGTTAGATAATCTCATATCATGATGTTTGTGAACCAACTCCACGAAGTTTTTGTAAATAAAAGCAGCTATAAGTAAATTTTATTATTCATTGTCATTTAAATAAATTACATAAAATTTATCATAATAACAATATTTTTTACAAAACAATATAAAATATCTATGTTGCACTTATGTAGTTTTAATTTATTGTGGAATCTCACTTGAAACCATGTTCTTGCAATAACATATTTTCTTTCTTTCAAACTCGTCTAGATTACATCAATTCTCACCATTGTTGTGTTCCAAATTGAACAGTAGATTAGTCTTTAACCTTACGCATAAGGCAGTCTCCTAGCCTCTAGTAAAGCACAATTAGTATATTTGGTACCTAAAACTCTAGGTGACGGGTACATATTTTTTAACAACTAAAAACCAGTGTGTCTATTTATCTACCTCTTCTATAAAAATGGCATTTATGAGATAAATTACAGACGTGGTTTTAAACGACTTTTTCAAGTTCAAAACGGTCATTCAAGATGCCAATCATTGTCGTATCTTGTTGCGTGCCAGTTACTGGCGTGGTGCCAGGTTACTTGAGGTTATGGCCTATAGCCCTATACAATTACAACCTTCAGTTGCGATGAAACTACTGGCCCAAGATCTTTTAAAGAACAAAAACTTAAATATTATGTAAGAGCTCTAAGTCCTCAACGCTTCCTTACTGGAAGTGGAAATGATGGGGGCTACTACGGAGTATTGTATCGTGGTTTTTGCAGTTTTCAGATAACAAAAGTGAGAGGCTAGAGATTAGAATTAGTTGAAAGTGTCTGGCTGTAAAAAAAAATCTCTTTTAGTTACTGAGGCAGAATTTTTAAGTCAGTTTTTGGATTAATACGAATGGATTAATATCGTGAAATTACCTCCGTGTTGGTACTTCTTTGCAGAATAGACCATCTGCCTAATTGCCAGGCTGCTCGTAAAAAGGGAACATAGACTTACCGTCACTAACACCGTGACATTTAACTAGGTGGTAGAGTTTTGCAGTAACCCATTCTGGTTGGTATCAGAGCCTTATCTATTTCTGTCGCCATAACGTCAGCACTTGCCGTCGCCGTGTTCCGGATTGGAGCATAAGGTAGCCGGTACACATTTGATTGAGGCCTCAGGCCTTCGATGTCTCTAAGCGGCGTGAATTTATTAGAATAGGAAATCCGGCTCCTTGTTTGCCTTCCAATATCATAAAGAAAATTAAAGAAGCCTAAGAGTAGTGATATTTGGCAAGGAATTCGGTGCGTGCTATGTGGTAATGAGCAACGTGATATAATTTAGTTAGTTTATTTTATTTTCTTACATGTTCTTCGATCCCCGCCGTAAATCAGCAATGCTCCACTAACATCTATGACATCTATGGATGACAGTTGTATCTTAAAAAAAAATTATGTCTACCAATATGACCCAATCCACGACTTATTTATATATCACATACTTATCTCTAGTTTTATTAAATAACAAATGTCTGGCTCTACATGGAACTTGAGCTTCAAACATGGAAATATCAAGTGACGCGATTTGATGTAGTTGGTTGGCAGCCCTGCCCGTGTTATTGGCATTACTGTAATGGGACGTGAAAATGTCTGAATACATAAAAGTGTATTGATTACCCCTTTTCAATGTCGGATACGAGGATATGGATGTTATAATTGTAAGTATGTAGGTACTTCTTTCGAGGATCATCTCTTAATGTTTGTGTGTAATGGTACCATAGAGTAACGTATATAATACAAACATTAAATTTAATCAAATCGTTGGTCGAGAGATAAATGTACACGCCTAACACCACTAACCAATTTTTGAGTCTAAAGTTCGATTCCAGATGGGGTAGGTATTTATGTAATTATCAAAAGTGTGTATTTTTTAGTCCAGGTGTTTATTTATTAATTCCGGTATCTTTTTAACTTTTTATATGTAAATCGTTGATTAACACCCATAATACAAGCATATCATTTGCTTACTTTGGGGGTCAGATTGATTTGTAATTTTTGTACAGCTTTCTGTTATTTTTTAATATTATTTACGGGTTAAATAAGCCTTAGCTTAAGATGATACATGAGTAATATGTATTTTTTTAATTTTTAATTTTATTTTAAACAAGCAGATGTCTAACTTTATAGTAAGAAATACTCACGTACATAATCTTTACACCAAGTCCCTTAGGTAAGCAGAGAGTATAACATTTAGTGTATAGATAAAAGAAGATACACACGTGACCAATGGTCAAAATAGATGTTGATACTGCGTTGACTGACCAAATTTGTTTAAGATTTAAGGTCTCTTGTGTCAATTTTGTGTGTAATTTATTGTTTGTAAGTTTGCCGGCTATCTTACTGTTAACATTGGAACATGGCAATGGCAAATGGTATGGCGCCAGGTAATGGCAGGGTTTACCATTCGAGCAAGACGTTTCAGGACCCTACTACCAATTCTGACTGATGCAGAAGTGGAATAAACAAGTAATACCCACCAAGCGATGGTGTCATTTCATCCATCTTTAATTTAACACTTTGTAAAAGAACTAAAAATCCCCCAATGAACTAAATGTCTGCTTATCCAATCTTAGCCTTTTGACGACGAAGCGGCTCTCTTTTGAGTTATAAATAGACCACTTTCGTAACACAAAGCAATTCTGTGTTGATGCCGACGAGTTCTTATTAGTAGATAAAAGATTGAGAAGATGAATGAATCGTTTTCTTGCCGACATTTAGTAAAGAAAAAAAAAAACATTGTTAATTTATAATGACAATCACAAGCGAAGTTTTTTTAATGGGCTTGGATAAGAAACAAGCAGATGAATTTCCTGGTGGTTAGATATAGTAAACATGGTAATGGTGGGTTGTCAGCCTCAGGATGTTAAGCCTCTTGTGGTTAGGGTTTGGGACAGACGATAAGCTGACATGACTAAGAGGGTCAAGCTGAGGCTTTAGGTTGAATACACACCATTAATATTTTACGTGTGTATGGGCGAAGGTTTAAGTGTGTTGACCGCCTCGTTGGTCGAGTGACTAGCGTACACGCCTAAGTACACCGATCAGGTTCGGTGCGAGGCTCGGGTTCGATTCCCGACAGAGCAGGCATTTTTGTGACGAACGTTTCAGAGTTCTGCATTTCCGGCTCTGGGTGTTTATTAAATTTATTCTAGTATCTATTTAAGTATTTCTATGTAATAGAATCGTTGACTAACAACCACAACACAAGCTTACAATTTGCTTGCTTTTGGATAAGATTCAATTTGTGTAACTTGTCCAGGGATATTTATTTATTTATAAATTCCGATCCAGATATTTGTTTGCTTTATCTTTCTATAGGAAAAACTAGCCTCAGGGAAAGTCAGGCTGAGTTGTTTATGTATTGTAGTTAGTAAATAATGAGTCACATCCGTGGGTTCTTTTGGCGCCGAGTGTGGGATGACATAACTTCGCCTTTGTTTATAAACCTGTCTCTACATCCGTACGTCGCGGTTTGTACACCGCAAATATCCCATGTTTCTCTTTAAGTGCTTAAAGATTATGGAATCTAGATAGCTTATCACTGCTGAGAATAATATATAAACGTATACAGCAGTAATAGGATAAGCATGAAGGGATTTTGTCGTCATGTCTATAGGAAAGAAGAACATCGGGCTCTTGTGAGATTAACCAAAAGAGATTTCCTATATCTTATTCTTACTACAGCCAATTATAAAAATGCTTATTTATATTGAATAACATAATGTCGCTTCTGTGGTCTAGCGGTCCGGCGTCGGACTCTTGAGATCCCGGGTTCGATTCCCGGGTCTGGCAATATAAAAATTAGAAAATGTATATTTTCAATTTCCTAATAAAAATAATGTTGCCCAGGATTGGATAAGCGCCCGTTTGGTGATAGGCTTGTCACCTATCACATTTTAGGACTTAGTGTCTTCGGCCAATCGTTAGTGCTCTTCGGGGATATGGCATTGAAGATACTCTACTCTATATTGAATAAAAATGTGTATATTCTTAAATTATTTTCGCTTCATAACCAAAAGTCATTGCGTATAAACGAATATCAAAGTATCATACTTATGTAGGTATATATTAAAAACTAACACAGGAGATAACTTTTATCAAATGCTTTAAATTAAAGTTCACAAAAATAATGTAACTTTTAAATTAATCGGGAACTTTTAATAATTAATTACAGAATTACTAATCTCTGGTATAAATATAAATTATAAAGTTCATAATTATCTTGTTTTAACTTATATGCCCATATTTATGTGTGTTTAGGGAAAGGTTTAGCTCTACCAATTAGTCTGGCTTCTTAAAAAAGTACTGAAGGTTCTCTGAGTGTAATGCCTATGTTCTATATCTAAAGTAATATGTCTTTGTCTAAGGTAGTTATCTCTGGTGGAAAGTATTAGGCATAACACATAATAATCAGCTTTGAGATTACCTACTTTTGACTATCACTTCAAAGTTGCATGTATGCTTGTATTTATAGTTCCTTGACTCATGATTTTTTGAAAAAATAAAGAGTGTCTTGGTAAAAGGATCTTGGACCTTTACCTACATATTAAGTCGCTCATACATGGTGTTTGTAAACAGGGGACAAACCAATGACGCAAGGCAAATAACGACAGAAGATATTCACTTTAAATCTCACAATTCTGCGTAAGCAATGTTTGCTGCAATATTTGTTCCTGTCATAATACAGGTGACTTACTGAGATAGTTGTGCGTTACGGAGAAAGTGCACTTCGTAGTTTTTAGTTAACTTCGGTTTCAGATTGTGTCTATAGTACAAAATTATGAAAGAGCCGTTTTTGTGTTATTTTTTAAAGATATCTGTTGTGTAAACTCACAACTGGGTGCCAAAGGTCAACGGGTGTGGTACCAGCGCCTTTTCTTTTCATGCTGCTATAGCATCCGCGCTAGCCATTGTCATGTTCCATCCTCGACCGGAGCGAAGCCATAGATTTACAGGTGCCAAAATATTTCGGTCATAAAATGGCGTTAATAGATGTAGGCGACGATTGTGTCTTACCATGAGGAGTTGTTTGCTTGTTTGTTTTCTTTTGTCTATATCTAATAAAACTATAGGTAAAGCGATATATAGGTAAAGCGAATTCCACATATTTAAGATATTTAACAAAAATAGGTAGAGACGACTAAAAATAAGCAGCAGAACACACTTTTAGTGTTTGTGTCTGTTTGTGTCCTGACGGCAAACGCCAAGTCGCTTTTTAGATCACTTTTTTAGAAGAAGAGGCAAACGAGCAAATGGTGAAACTGATGAAAAGTGATCACCTCCACGGACATCCGCAACACCAAGAGTATCACAGATGCGTTGCCGACCTTTACGGAATGAGTACGCTCTTTTCTTGAAGGTCCCTAAGTCATAATCGTTTCGAATACCGCACTCGGTAACTGAATCCACAAAGGTGTTATACGGGGTAAAAAATGTCTTCGGAATAGCACAGTTGTAGATCGGACATGTCTGACGCGATGTCCGAATATGGCAATTACCATCAAAAGAAATAAATTAATATATTATGTGCAATATTTTTGTTGTGATGCTGTCATGTTCCTGGTCACAACACAACTGAATGACTCAGACAGCGCTGAGGTCCTCGGCCGGAGGAGAAAGTGCTCTTACTGGTTTTAAAAGTAGATGGTCGAGTTCGTTTTCATTTGTAATAATGACATATTAGTTTTAGCAAAATGCAAGGTTCTTGATAGTTTGTATAATCGTTTCAAACATGTTCTTTTGTCGCCATCGTAAGTTCTAAGAACTCATGATTATTTGTAAGCTATGGATTGTAATTAAAAACGGAAAAATGAAAGCTGTGGTAATTATTCATCAGGCCCAAATATTATTACTGAATTTTCGTCATTTTGTTTGCTTGTGTTACTATGGACTAATTGAAGGTTACTCAGTCAAATTCAACAGTCAGGGAAGGTTACTCAGTATGTCAGGAATATATTTATTCAAATGGATTTTTTAATAAAATCTAACCAAAGTTTTGCGAAAATCATCTAGGTAGGTAATTTAAGTAAATACACATACAAGAAAAGCACATACAATACAATACAAAGAAACTTGTACAGTTGTTTATCCCCGTGTTGGTCCGTGTTCTTTTGCAGAATAGATCATCTGCCTTTCTGCCAAGCAGCTCATAAAAGGCGAGCAAAGGCTTACCATCACTAACAACATGACATCCTACTAGGTGTACTCGCCCGAATTGGTACCACAGGATACCTATTCCTGCCGCCATAACCTCATCGCTTGCTATTGACGTGTTTCGTTCCGGAGGGTAAAGTAGCCGGTAAACTTACTTTTCACTCAGGTACTCAGGTTGGCAACGCACTATTACCAGCTTTGTGGCGTGATTTTGTTACCATCAGAAAATCCGTATGCTTGTTTGCCTTCCAAAACATATTTATATTTTGCACAATATATTTTCAAAAGAAAACATTTCTTTCCATCAGGAAATCCGTCCGCTTGTTTGTCTTCCATTCCGGTTTTTTCACAAGACTTTAAACACATCAAGACTTTATTATTCTAAACATATTTAAATATTCAGGACAGCGGAAACTGCCAGATTCGTACAAAACGTGAAATTGAGCCATCCTATAGGCTATAAAGCTTTTTATGAGCTGCCATAAAATTAGAAAACATGTTCTGGAAGGCTTTTTACAGAGAACTTAGTTCTAACGTGTTTTATGAGAGACTTTGCATGAAACGACGTTTAGGACCTTACTTACGATGCTGCTTCACTGTTTCATGTTAAATTCTGGCATGATTTGGTAACATAAACTGTACTGTATATATTTTTATCTAACGAAAGCAATGTTCGCTTCGACTGTACCGGACATACCCATCTTTTATTATTAACCCACGTCTAAAAATTTAGTGTCTCAATTCGATACATTACCTTAGAACTAGTGATTTAATTTTGGTGATTTGTTTTAGTTATGGGCATATACACTTAGTCGGAAAATAGTAAGTACCTGTGTTTTTCATGAACTCCCATCGTTCAGGATCAACATGGGAATTTCTTAATGGCTGTTTTCTGACTGAATGCTTGACATAAAAAGTCGATGAAAATTCTCCACGTCATTTTGAAGTGGAAAGAATAACCGCGAACGACAATAACCTATCTAAGATAACAGATGTAACTTAAGCCTTTATTTTCCTAATTCTGCGTAAATAGTGTAACTATTGTGGCAAATAATCCTCCAAATGACAAAGAATGTGACAAGCCTAACTAACGTTCCCTCTGCCCACCTCCGCGACCAGAACACAAATAAATATATTATATATAATATTGTTGCCCGAGTTCTTCCTTACACTTACTTACTACATACGCGGAATCAGAAAAATAAAGGTTATTTTACATCTGTTACAATGGATTTCCGCAAAGTAACGCGAGATTCAATAAAATAAGATAATAGGGCTACTTTAGGCCAGTAAACAAGCAACCATTGTTCTTTTCCAATTGAAAAACATCTTAGCAATTTAGAAAGTTTTGGCGCCATCTTGAGAAAATATGATCGCAGTTTATCTGTAATTATCAAGCTTTTTCAGTTAAAGTGCACAAGTGAAATATTTATGAAGAAGTTAGTGTATCATGTATTTTCTCTGGGCCGCCAAGTCACACCTAATGAGCTTGAGTGAGAAGCTCGTTTACTCAATACGACTTAAGTAATATATTATAAGGAACTGAAGAAGTGAGTTAAAGATAAATAATGAGATAAAGAATTTACTAATACGGAGGACAAGGCAGTATACCCTAAAGGTCATTTAAAAAGGTATTAATTAAAATTAATTAATCTTAGCAATAAAACTCTATAGTAGGCCTATCTCAACTGTAGATAGGTTATTGAAACTGGTTGTAAGGATATAAGCAGTTTATTATAGTACTAGCGGCCCGTCCCGGCTTCGCACGGGTATAAATACTCCTTCCTCTTCAATCACTTTATCTATTAAAAAAACGCATTAGAATCTGTTGCGTAGTTTTAAAGATTTAAGGTATTAAGCATACAAAGGGACATAGGGACGGAGAAAGCGACTTTGTTTTATACCATTTAGTGAAATATACTTTGCTGAAGATTTGGTTTGGTTTGGAACTGCCTGCTTTATGCAGATGATGCTGTACTTTTGGGCTCTACATCTCCTGAGCTGCAAACACTGGTCACATTTATGGAAGGTGATTGTAAAGAAAGGGGCTTACATTTGAATGCGATGAAAACCAAAATAATGGTGTTTGAAAGAGACGTAGTCAGAACGGATGTAAGAGTTTTGGTTGATGATGTAGTGCTGGAACAAGTGAATGAAATTGTATATCTTGGTTGTGCTTTTAGCAGGGATGGAAGGTACACCGCGGATGTAGAGAGGAGAGTGAGTGCAGGGAATAGTGTGAATAGAGCGTTGGGTAAGCTATTCCAAAGCGAGGTTTTGAGTCAAAAAGCTAGACTCGCTTTGCATAATTCTGTGCTTATCCCAACGTTATTGTATGTAAGCGAGAGTTGGGTATGTCAGAAAGAGCATGAAAGTAGGATAAATGCGGTCGAAATGAGGTGTAACGCTCGCTGACCGCATTCGTAACAGTGAGATCCGGGAAAGAGTGGGATTGAAAGAAAGTGTTTATTTTAATTATAATATTTTAACACCATAAAATGCGAAAGGGCATGCTCGGCTGGTTCGGTCATGTGGAAAGAGTGACAGATGAAAGATTGACAAAGCAGCTATACAATGCGAATGTGAATGGATGTAGGTACCCGAAGAGACCAAGGCTGACATTTCACGATCAGATCAATCAAATATTATTCGAGGGTGGTGTCAAGAGTTCGGAGATTGGCGTGTTTGTATGAAAAGGATAATGAATGTGAAGGAAGCAAGACAAGTTTGTCAGTATCTTGTGGTCTGGCACTCGATACTCTCTGCCTACGGCGTCAGGGACTTGGCGAGGAGATATGTATGTATGTAAGATTTGGTTCTCTGCTTATCCCGTAAGAAGCTAGGCGTGAACTAAACAATCTCCAGCTAATATAATTACGCGGCGTCGGCAGCGCGTGCCAGGATGATCCTAATTAGAAGTATTTGACCTGCGACGGTCAAACGACATACGGCTTCATTGTTCAACTTCTAAAGTGTCTCTTAGTCTGATTTATTATTTACAACGAGTTGCTCTGGACTTTTCGTTTATTTTAAATTTTAACCGACTTTAAATATAGAAAGTGTTAAAGAAGAAAGATAACGATAATAGCTAGTGTTAAGGCTATCGCGACTAGAACATGTGAAGCACTAGTACCATTTATTCAACTGATTACAGTAGATAAATTTCTAGTATGTCTTTATCTGGCGATGGAATTGTCACAACCCTACGCAATTTTCACGTGTTAACATTGTCAAAATGTTGTGGTTATCGTCTGAGCATCTAAAACGCCAATAAATCAATTTACCCTAAAACTATTGAAAAGGATTTAATTTTGTGTCATAGGAAAGCACTATTCGTTTAGTTAGATCTGCAGGGCTACTTTTGAATCTCGATTTTCTTCACACTGGAAATTGGAATCGCATTAGTGTCATTTCGTAATCTTCAAGAGTATGAAATGACACAATACTTGCGATTTATTAGCATCACTACATACCTAGTAAGTATAAAACAAAGTCGCTTCCTCTGTCGCTTTGTATGCTTAAATCTTTAAAACTACGCAACGGATTTTGATGTGGTTTTGTTAAATAGATAAAGTGATTAAAGAGGAAGGTTTATATATATATTTTATACTCGTTCGAAGCCGGGGCGGGCTGCTAGTTATTTATAACATCGGATTCTTTGATTTTGAAACACACAATAATTCGCTAGTATTGTGTTCAAGAGTACAAAATGATTTTAATCCGATTACAATTTCAATTTTACACGAAATCGAGATTCAAGAACAGCCAGTAGACTAGATGTGACGCGGGGGACAAAACCTTGAAAAAGTAACATTTTTTATCTCCAACAATGATTTTTATAAAAGTTTTCCACTTCGCACCGGTGTCGCATGTGTACTTTTGGTGTACTCTACGATGCCATTACTAAATTAAAATCAATATTTAAACAGAGACTCAAGGTGGTACTCGTATGTAGTTTAGAGTATTTACTTTAACAGTTTTATCTGTAAGTTAAATTGATTTTGTCATAATATTAACCTGACCCACATAAAATCAATCTAAAAGTATGTTCACCCCCATATTCCTGAAGAAGGAGGCAGAGGCACAAACAGGGCACCCACGACTAGCCGAAGACACTAAGTCCTACAATGGCAAGCCCATCGTCAATCGCACGTATCCAATCCGGGGCAACGTTAATTTTATTAGAAAAAAGAAAACGTACATTTTAAATATTTTTTTTGCCCGACCCAGGGATCGAACCTGGGACCTCAAGAAGTCAAGTCTGACGCTTATCGGACCGCTAGATCACAGAGGCGAGGTGAAAATCAATCTATAGCTTTATTACATTACATCTAAATATATAAAAAAAATAATTCCCATTTCGCGTGGTCTCCGCATCATACCTATGATCATACGTAATCAGGTTCAGGTGAACGGGTGGACCAATTTTGGTAATTCTTCTTTTTTGTTGTCAGAAGGAGGTTTTCATGACAAGATAAATCGGGAAAATTGCAGAAAAAATGAAAAAACCAATGTTTTAATTCATACAAACTGTTAGTAGCTGATAATGACAATCGATATAAAGTTCGTCGGGTCGACTAGTTCAAATATATAATTTGCAGTTTTATTTCAGCTTTTTTCTAAAACCCCTTTGTAGAATGGATCATCTGTCTCGTAGTTTGGTACCTCGGTAGAGGTCCCAGAAATACATAACTCGAAATAAATTTAGAAAACATAACATCCAGACTTAACGAAAAGCGGCAATCCTTCTTCTAGCTTTCCTTTTTACTGGTTAACCTATTACGCACACATGATTACCATATAATTATTTATCAGAGTGCATATAGGTACATGCTAGATGATAGAAGTTGGCGAAAAAGCACTTCGCTGTTCGAAAAATACCTTCGTTCGGTTTTTAAGATAGGTAATAAGGTATATCAAGTCTGTAAGTGTCCCTGTCAAGAAAGTACCGGGAAAAGATAGTAATGAACTGTTTGTTATGCACCAAATTTATTTTATCACCATGAAGTTTGCTCCTTCAGAAACGATAAACTCACGCCAACAGTTAATCCAATTACCAAAAATATGTTTTTTAAATGTTGTTTCCGGAATTGAGTTCAGTTCTCGCCACATATTCGCTTTTGTTTTCTACCGATTAAAAACGGGTGCCAACTGCCACAGAAAAAGAAAGAAGTCGGTTGGAGCTAACTGGTAAATATAGTGGATGTTCGATGGAATTTTTTGAGAGTTTGGCCAAAAAATCGTTCACGATAATGGCCTTGTGCGAAGGCGGTTTTCCGTGCTGGAAAAACATTAAGAATTTTCTTTTTACAAATCTGGCTTTTTTCGTCGAATTTGCTCTCGTGAACATAACGCTCAAATAATATTCGTTTGTCCTTCCGGCAAGAAATCCGAGTGATATTTAAAGAAAACACTTAACATGACTGGCTTTTCAAGAGTTTTGCGTGGTTTTGTCGGTTTCGGTTCAGTTGGTAGGCGCCACTCTGAAGCTCGCTGACAGTTTTTATGTCAATCTTGTAACCCGTTTCATGAATGTTGAGTCGGAATTGACTCGTTCTAGCATGTCTTCAGCGACTTTCATGCGATTGAGTTTTTGAAGATAATCCAGGTCTCTCTGGGACTAGCTGTGCGGCAACATGTTTCATGCCAAAATAATTAGTGAAAATGATGCGGATCGACTCGTGAGATACAAAAGTTCAGCAGATATCTCTCTCAAAGTTGAATGAGAATGTTAAGTCACAGTTTCTTTCACTTTTGCGATGTTAACTTCAGTTGCGGACGTTGATGGTCTACCAGAGCGAGGCAAATCTTCCGTCACATTTTGACCTCGTACCATTTATAAGCACGAGTTTTTGATAAATTTGATTCATCGTAAGCCTTCTTTAACATTTTCATTGATTCCGAATACAAAATTCAAGACAAACCCTTTGTTTGATATTTTTGCCCATTATGAAATTCGCAATAGGGACTAATAATATATCTAAAACAGCACTGTATTTAATATGTATCAAATATAACGGTCGCAGCTCAAACTCCGCGCTAAAATGGAAAACAGTTGTGCCAATCTAACGCTACAAATAAAAACAAAATATTGAATTTGGAACAATAAACAGATAATCCTTTCCCGATAACGTAGTGATTATATTCTCTTTGTTCCCGATACTTTTTTGACAGAATTTGTTACGTGAGATATATTTTGTGAGAGGCATCCTATCCCGCTTTAGGGTTAGCAGCACAATATTGCTATTCTTAGTGGGTACCCAAATTGCCCACGCGTATTTCATCCAACGAGGAAGGCTGACTACCTTAATAAGAACCACATTCAAGAGACCAGTCATGCCTATGTTTTATTTGTTTTTAATTGGTAATAGCACCGTGACTATGGTAGAGTTCTGTGATATCTCGTCCTTCGATACCTATGTCTATGGTACCTACCATACTTGCAATATGGAAATCATTGTTTCATTGTCTTGCAATCTTAATGTATATAAATAAGTGTCACGTTGTTTGTCCGCGATGGACTCCGAAACTGCTTAACCGATTTCAATCAAATTTACACACCATGTGCAGTTTGATCCATCTTGAAAGATACATCTTAATATTTTATGATCAAAAAATTACCATCTGAACGAAGCCGGAATAGGCAGATAGTACCTATATAAATAACACCAAGTAAATGAATTTTCAACAACCCCCAGCAAAACGTAGATGCTGTAAACAGCTAAAGCTTAAAACCATCTCGATAACGTCAGAATCGATCGAAATCCAATCGAAATAGGTCCATCCATTCAAAAGATGTGATGCCACAGACACACACACAAACGACAACCTTGTAAGCTTTTTCGTCGGGGGATAGAAAGTAGGATACTTAAATGAATATATTTATCACGACAAACGTAGAATTGTTGGACCACAGAGCAACATATCAAATATGAAACAACAATGGGATTCGTGAGTGAAGTCGTCGGATAATTAATTGTTAGCAGGTTCGAGCCCGTGGCCGACTGAACAAAGAAGCGGTCAATGGCCAGTATTGTTATGGCGGCACAATAATTCATTAAGATTAAAGCGGCTTAAGCACCAGCGCAAATGTGTTTTCGATGTAAATTTAGGCATACCGCGTTGCTTCCTCTGCCCAATATCATAACATCTAAATCTGTGCGGGATAACTAAAATGTGTAAATTTGTGACGAATTTTTAGTGTATAAAAGTCTTTAAGTGTATATTTTAATGTAAGAATAACTATGTAAAATAAGTAGTCTATTTTTCTTAGTTTCATGTGTTAAACCCGTACAGTAGAGCCCTTTATCATTGCATTGTATAACAGTAACTTCATTTGTCTTTAAAAAATAACATTAAGACTCACTGTACTTTTTGTAGAATTAAAGTATTAAGTTTTATGACCGCGGCTCTCCATACGTTACAACCCCGTTGGATGGGTCTCTTAGGTGACCGCGGCTCTCTATATGGTCCAACCGTACCGTACCGTACCGTACCGAACCGTAG
>NJDC01000238.1:101468-116085 GCA_002245475.1 Calephelis virginiensis | reverse complement strand
AGCCATTATTTCCATTATCGCCTCTGTGGTCTAGCGGTCCGGGTGTTGGACTTGACTGCATGAGGTCCCGGGTTCGAATCCCAGGTCGGCCAACAAAAAGAAAATTGGATTTTTCCAATTTTCTAATAAAAAAATGTTGGTCGGGATTGGAAATGTGCCCGGTTGGCAATAGCTTGCCACCTATCACGTTGTGGGACTTAGTGTCTTCGGCTAGTCGTGGGTGCCTAGGTTGCACCTCTGCCTACCTCTTCGGGGATATGGGCGTGAAGATACTTTATTTATAGGTAAAATTAGGGTTAGGTGTCTCAGATTGAAAAAGGCAGTTAAGAATCTCAAAAAATGCTTTTTGACAAACTATACTAATTTATGTGAAATAGAGGTATTGACATTCTGTTTCTACTCTCTAATTTGCATTGTGGTCGGGTGCAAAGTGGATGTGTGAGGAGCGCTTAAAAGAAAAGTGACTCAAAATCTAAGTTTTTCTGGAAAATTTTCATTTCTTTTTTAACTGTTCTCGTTGAAATAATACTGATTTCTTTATCTATAGGTACATTGTTTTGCACAGTTATCTAGCTATTAAAAACACCAGAATTCATATCTTTACGACATTGATTTGCTGGTAATTTCTTTGGGTTTATTATCCAAACATGGTGTGTCCCACATTGAGTACACATTTAACCATGGATCAATGTTTGCTACCCTATAGTTACATAAGTGCAGCATTTACAATTATACGAGTTAGTAACGGCGGAATCGGAAAAAAATTAGAATAGCGACGGACTGGTCCGCAACAAAAGTAAATTGTATAAAGCAAAAATGTACTTAAATAAACTGAAGCTAGAGTAAAAGAAATTAAGTGTTCCGTGTTTCAGAAAAAATAAAGGCCCTAAAAAGAAGAAAATCATAAAGGTTGATAAAAAAAGTAGATAGTTGATATTATATATAAATCTACTTCTGAAGAACTTAAAATGGTGATAGAAATGAATAAGACAGAAATGAGCGAGATAAATGAAGAAGAACTCTTTGTTATGACGATTATGTTCTTTTGGTTTGCAATACAAAAAATTATAGGTTTATTATATACCCAAGATCATTGAAGTTGACAAATTAGAGTATGGAGTTAAATTTACATTAAAGTATATAATAACAAAGTACTAAAAAAGTACTCCTCCCCGTGTTGGTCCGGGCTCTTTCGTAGAATAGACCATCTTCCTTCCTTGTCAGGCAGCTCGTAAAAGGCGAGCATAGGCTCACTGTCACTTACATCGTGACATCTAACTAGGTAGTAGAGTTTAGCAGCGACTCGCCCGGATTGGTACCACCGCCTTTCCTATTCCTGCCGCCATAACGTCATGACGTGTTCCGGTTTGGAGGATAAGGTAGCCGGTAAACTTACTTTTGTTCGAGGCCTAACATTGCAGAACAGAGGCGCACCATTACCACCTTCGGTATCTCTAGGCGGCGTGAATTTATTACCATCAGGAAATCCGTCTGCTTGTTTGCCTTCCAATATCACAAAAAAGTAGGATATGTTATCTGCCTCTCTGATAGGCACGTCATAAAATGTTTAACAGGTCATTGTCAATAACACGGTAAAGACACGAAACACCAGGAAACAAGAGCCTTACATAAATGGCGTACATCCATTCATATTTAGCGCAATTCAGCGATTACGTTTTTGCGCGGGAGCTATCTTTTTTTTGGAGCAATTTAGACTAGCATTTCACTGTAGAGTTTTTCTGGCCAGTATTAATCGTTGTTGCGATTTTTTAAAACACGAAAAAGTGTTTGTTTCTTCTTATTTGGTCCTGGGATATGTTTCAATTTCATGTAGTTTTAATATTATTTTGAATTGAAAAGTTTACTACCGTTTTGACCTTGGCATTAGATGAGACTAATAATTATTCTTATCCGACACAAAAATAACAGATGGTTCTCAATTCGACGAGATTATAAGATATTTTTATATCAAGGATAACTTGTCAAAGGGTAGGTAGACCGATTTTATTATATATTCTGCAGGAATATGTAATAAAATCGGTTTATCTACTCTTGTGTAATCCAAATAAATAAGAATGAATACCACAACAAAATCTTCAACTACTTAGTTGAAGTCTTACTGACGTACTTATTTTATTGTTCTATATTGTTGATTGTCTGTAAGAAATCCCATTTTTGTGATCAGACTCGCGCTGGTTGTACTGTAAGTTTAATATCTGATGTATATTTCTTGTTGATGGTGTACAATAAAGAATATGTATTGTATGAATACATTTCAAGAAAATTGGCATATCTGCACATAATAAAATACAGTCGAAAGCTGCGAAAACAAATCACTGAACATGCTCAAGATGTTTACTGGTATACTCGGTTAAAAGCAAAACATAGTATGTTTCCAGCATGTACTTATATTAAATGTAAGAATGTATGTGTGTTATTTATTATTCATATCTTACAATACGCATTGTGGGAAGGATATGTTAAGCCCAAAAAGTATTTAAAATAAAAAAAAATGTGTGTCGTTTCGATCTCCCTGATATGATACGCAATATATGAATAATTTAAATAAATTATATTTTTAATAATATTTCTATATATTTCTGTACGTTTAGGCATCTTCAAATTATAAAAAAACACATAGAAACAGGAAAATGTTGTTATATAATATGCCATGAAACTACCTGGGGTCCCGGAACGTTTCTAAGCACCTTTTTATTTTGCGTGTATGACAATTTTCTATTTTGCGACCGTGTTATGTGAAAAGTTATCGTCTAATCTAATTGTTATAGCACATTGAGTTTACACTATTTAAAAGGTTCAAAACTTAGCCATATTCAGTTAAAATTGGCCAAAATGGAAGAGAAGATATTTTAATTCAAATCACAGGTGGCTTACAACGCCCAGCCAAAACCACCACAGAAGGAATGAATGAAAAACATAAAATAAGATACTTACAAGCTATTTTAATTAAAATCACGGGTTGCAAATAACATGCGGTGAAACCGCCAAGGCAGGAATTAATAAAAAACGTTACATACAATAAACAAGCGAATTTCATAAAAAAAAGACTTTTTTACCCAACGTATTTTTATTTTAGCACTTGCCCTGTGCTTGGGATAAATTTTCTATAAATTTTAAAGAAAGAAAAATCCTAACTTGACTTGAATCCTAAGTAGCTCAATGGTTAGAGCATTCGTCGGCTTGAGACGAAAGGTTACTGGTTTTTTACCCAAATTTCTTTGTTACAGATATCTCTAAAAATGGTGAAATGATATGAAAGCGATGCTGCTGCAGCAGGCGTCCACGTCGCCTGGTCCCAGCGGCAAGGCCAGTCCTAAACTTAACTCAAGTCCGAGGCCAAACCCTAGCCCCAACTTCACTGCACGATTCACCGGCAGTCCCAACCTAAGCGACGATGCCTCCAGTTCGAATAGTCCAAAGTTGGGTGGAAACAGTCCGAAGTTGGGTGCTAGTCCGAAGTTTGGTAGTCCTAGATTAGGAGGCAGTCCTAAGTATGATGGGAAAGGTCCTTTGGAAGATGAAGTGGCTTTGGAAAGGCTGCAGGCTGAGCTGAAAGAGGGATGGACAGTCCACACGGGGAGAGATGGCAGGCTGTATTATTGCAAGTAAGTTATCTACTTTATTTAAAGCATTATTATTGACTATAAGTACTTGAGTATAAGATGTTTTTTCTAATTTTTATTTATGTATAATGATATTTAAACGTATAGACGTATTCGTGACTTTGGTGCCTAAAGCTTGTTACATTTAGCGTCCGTAAGCCGCGGCTTATAGCTGCGACTACGTATGCACACTTGCCGTCAGCGGACGCTTACGGCTGACATAAACGTCCTACATAGAACGTCAACGTCCGAACGCTCATGCTCACGTCCACGACTTACGTCCGATAGTTTGCAAGGCTCAGTGTATTTTCATTATCTAGTTACCATGTAAGTCACTGCTGTCAGTCGCATCCGTCAGCCTTGTCTGATAGTTTATTTCTAGCATAAGATCTAGGAATACGTATTAGTTATTGACAACGTACAATTAAAATATCAAGTATCAAGTAACTTTAGTCAAATTATAATGAGAAACCTTATAATACTTTCGTCATTTCCAACTGATTGTTTGATAGTTCATAAGAAGTAACCTTTTCTCGATCTTATAAACAAAGGCCAGGTGCGCCGCGGAGGATGTGGCTAATCCGTCCAAATGGATTCGTTCCGTTGCGAACAATTCCTGCCATTTATCGAATATTCGCTACGTAACAGACCTTCAGGCGTTCGGTGTAGCGATACTCTCGGTACTTTTTAAATTAGGGATGTACTATCAGTAACAAAAGTCGATGCCGAATTTTTCTTTTAAAAACTATTCGTATATGTAATTGTGAAACTTGGGATTAATTATATTGTATCTTAAGAACGGTATGGACCGAATTCGATAATTCTTTAAATTAACTTGTTTCTGTTTCGCCAGATGGCGACAACAACGTGTTGTAATAAAACATGTATTTCAATATCTATTGCCATCGGTAGTATCGGATTTAAAACTACTGCGTGTAATTTCTTCGGTGCCCATAATACGTTTTAAAATACAAATATTTCCAAAAAAGAAAAAAAAATATACTATAACAAAATAACGATGATTGATGGTAATACTAATTAGATACTAACTAATTATATTGTGTTATATATTATTTCTATTATTTTTTTTAATGATAAAAGTAAGCGCTCAATCACATGGCTTTCCTAATGGTAAGAGAAAAACGCAGCCTATAGATACCATACATGTTGTAGACCGTGCGTCGCTGTCCTGTGGTCGGAGAATAGGCTCATCCTACAAGTCTAACTTTTAATTTTATAGTAACTTTTTTTTTTTGGAATTTACCCGAAAGCCTCACTCAATGTGCGTAAAAGCAGCCATTGTATCTAGCGCCTTGGGTAACACTATTTTTTACTTATAATAATTAATTGTGTCACGAGTAGAAAGAAATGGAAGAGATGACAGATCCTAGTGTTGTCACAAGTAACTCGATAATTTGCTCCGACGCGACGTCGTGCGATCTCAATTTTTGATCGAGGGCAGCGCTTCCGAATATCATAAGAAATGTGTCAACATGAATTTACCACGTATTTTAATATTATTTTTTATCAATATTATGCTATTACAATCTACAATACATAAAAATAAGAAATATTGGAGCAATAATATATATTTACAAAATTATAGCAATAATGTTTACAATACCTACATAAAAGGAAAAAAAGTATCAGACATTTAAGTAAATTTCAAAATTATTGTAGTATTTTACCTCTAATTTGAAGTTTTTTTTTTGATTCATATAATATTTAAACAAAAACACAGATCACAGTTTTTGGAAATCTATATTAATACTTGTAAGGTTTGTATTTAACCTAAAACACATAACTTATTATCTTAACAACTAACGAACTACAGTTTTAAAATATAGATAAACTAACACACTTATTATAATTTGGAGAAATTCAAAGAGAAGTTAATGAAAAAGCATAAGTTTATATTCTGATAAACTTAAGACACATTTATAAAAATACAGCAACAAACTTGATTGTACTAGTTTCAATGTAACGGGGATTCAGGGATAATAACCGTGACGATATTTCTATTAGGCTCTGTTAATCTATCGTCGCCGGATGACCATGTCTCATAAATAACCATTATTTAACAGTAATTAATCGTTGCACAGCCATCGTACGATGCACATCACTAGACTTGCAGTTACGGATTAGAAGTTATCGACGAATATTGTGTAGTGCACTATTTAAAATGCTGCAATATGACGAGCATTTCATTTGGTAAGTGTTGTTTCATAACGGTGTGCTGCTATCGTCATTCTCTTCTTCACTTTTTATCGAATGGGTCATTGTACTGAGATAGTAGTTCCAAATTTGTAATATCACAGATTAATAAATATAGTAATAATCATGTTCCTAACGTCCCGGATGATACCTACTGCTATCACTTTAAACTAATGCTGTCTTTTAATACTACATTGTCAATAAAAACTATATTGGTATTCTAATACAACAAAATAATGATGAAAACTCGTACAGTTTAATAATATGTAATGGCTAAGGAGTTTACGACAGTTCAAATTAAATATTAATAGATGTCTATTTGTTACTTAATTTCACCATAACTGAACATATCATGATCTAATTTGGATCAGACTTATATATTACTAGCAGCCCGTCCCAGCTTCGCACGGATGGACAAACTTTAAAGATCTAAGCATACAAAGGCACAGATAGCGGACTGTAGTTTTTTGTACTATGTAGTGATATATTTACATAATTCATCTTTTTACCTGATTTGGTATCAGCTGTTGAATTATTTAACTTTATAAACTTTACGAGAACATAAAAGCGAATTGCGGGGGTGTATCCATTATTCATTATTCTTATTCCTAAGAACGGAACGGAATTCCTTACCAAGGTGACAAGGAAACACTTAAGACATTGACAAACATATATTAGGGGGTACTCATTTTGTTGGAATATAAAATAATACTTTGATTATGATGAAAGATCGAAATGGACGAATTAAGTTAATATACAAAATAAATTACGTAAAGAAAATTAAATAATTTAAGACTAACTAATTTACATGAAAATTTGCTTAGCGAGTGGTGTGTTCGCGCTCAGTGAGATATTAGCGGAATTGACTATCAAGACGTCTGCGCTCTCGTAGCGGTGCCTACAAAAGGTCGCTAGGGTTGTCAACGACTCGTCTGAATTTATAAAAGGAAAAGGTGACTGACTGACTCACCTGTCAGCGCTCTGTATAGGTTTTGCTGAAATTTGACATACGGACAGTTATAATGACCGGGGCATTTTTTAAAATTCATTGCAAATTTTACAGCTAAGAAATGAAGGAGGGAATGAATTTTTTTACGTAATTCCAAGAAGACGAAGTAATCTTATGTTTATTTATTCTTTATTTATAACCGTCTGCTAACAAGGGTTAGGGTTTTTGCTCTTTTTTTTTGTATTTCTCTAAGTGGTTTAAAAGTTTCTTTAAACATGTGATATAAATTGAATAAATATGACTGAATGGCTTATTGCCAGAGAATAACATCAACTTTAAACTTATTTAGTTTTGTAAATCGTCACGTGGATTCTGACCCAAATGTGACGTTTTGCGCAATTCGGTGTTTGTTTCGAATGATGGGCTTACTTATGACGATTACTATAAGTCAGAATCGCAATAGTTACTATCCTCTAGTTAAAGATGTTTGTATACATATGCCATACATATTTATCAAGTTGCCAGTTACCTCATTTGCAAGCTTATCTAAAACAGTATGTCAGATCGATTGTGTTGCGAAAATGAAGATGTTATATGAAAAAGTCGTTGCCTCACACGTTAGGTTTAATCTAGACACATTTACCTTGATCAATCTAACTATGCTGCTAAAGGGACTGCCATATCCGCTGTATGAGAAAGTCCCCAAAAAAGATAAAGAATAAAAAAAAAAGTTTTCCTGCTACTGAAATACGGGTGATAAAAAATAACTTTTTGTAAATTTGGGTAACACTTATTTCTACCCTTTAAATAACATTGCTTATCTATTTTTGAAATTTATAGATCACAAACTAAGAATTCTTTTGTTTTTTTACAATAATAAATAATGGTTAACTGATTTCCATTAAGAAATTATAACCATAGGCACAAAAAAATTTAAAAATCGTTTAAGCCAGTTTCAAACTATTACCAGATTAAAACGATTTAATCTAAAGCCTACATAAAAGAGCGGGAGGCAGCCCTAATTAAATCCAATATGGCGGAAAGGCTCATTCATAGCCGCCTTCATTAGAGGGATTAAATGGAAACAATGTATGCGGCACTCGACTATGAATTGTCAGTAGGCACACTGAGTTTGTGTTATTACTAATTAGTAATTACTAACAATTGATACGGTTTCAACGCTAAAATCACATTATGATATGTTAGCTGCATGGGTGGAGTGTCATGGGATTGCCATGATGGGATGAATGACTGAATATTGTTTAATAATCACTAGCTAAGCTGACATACGTTATCCTGACGTTATCCTTCTCCTGACAATAACTAACACAATAAAAAAATAATTAGTGAAATCGGTCCATTCATTCACGGAAATGGAAAGAGGGATTTGTTTTTATATATAAGACTAGCGGTCCACCCCGGCTTCACACGGGTATAAAATATACATATAAACCTTCCTCTTCAATCATTTTATCTATTAAAACAAACCGCATCAGAATTCGCTGCGTAGTTTTAATGATTTAAGCATACAAAAGGACACATGGACAGAGATTACACTTAATACTATTTAGTGATTGTCATCTTACATTTAATTATGGTAATTCCTTATATTTAAGCGGGGAACCAAGGGTCCACTCCTTTGTACAAAATGACATTTGTCGACTATTCCTGACTGACAAATGACATCTGAATTGCCCCTTTATAAAAAGCCTGCTTGATATTAATACCGTGAGTTATAATACAATCATTATCATCTGTTTTTTTTATTGTTATATCAATATCATCCAGTGATAGTTGTAACAATATTTTGACTTAGGGATTTAATTCTGAGTTATTGGATAAAGATGGTTTAAAAATTGACAGTGATAAAGATTGCTTGAAAATTATAAACCTGTCATAAGTGAGAATATTGCTTAGATCTGTCGTAATAAAATTCTCGTGTCACAATTTTCGCCTCCGTACTCCTCCTAAACGGCTGGACCGATTCTCATGAAATTTTGTGAACATATTGAGTAAGTCTGAGAATCGATCAACATCTATTTTTCATACCCCTAAGTGATAAGGGTGATTCACTCCAATTTTTCTACTAAAATCAACTTCAAAATATAGCAGAACAACGTCAGCTAGTAATTTTATGAAACTCTCTGCTATTGAATTAAGGTTTGCCTGTCACTTTGTTCTTAAACTTCAGTTGTTTGATAGTTAAATCCTACAGAAAAAGAAAAATATTTTAAGAACTTTTTATTAGTCACATATTGCTTTAATAAAGGTTTCATTTTATATCTATGAAATAAACTGACTTTGGATTGCTTGAGTGGGAAAAAGTTTTTCGAAAACTCAGAGCTATTAACATAGACCGAAACAAATAAAAATCGTGTATAACTTTTTTTTACTTTTTATGATATTGGAAGGCAAAGAAGCAGAGTGATTTCCTGATGGCAACAAATTCAAGCCACCTGGAGACACCAATGGTGGCAATGGTGCGTTGCCAAACTGAGGCCGGGATGTTAGGCCTGGAGCAAAATTAAGTTTACCGGCTACCTTAACACGTCACCTCCGAACCGGAACACGTCGACGGCAAGCATTGACGTTATGGCGACAGAAATAAGTAACCTAGTAGAATGTCACGGTGCTAGTGACGGTAAGCTTGTGCTCGCCTTTTACGAGCTGCCTGGCAGGAAGACAGATGGACTATTGTGCAAAAGAGCCCAGACAAACACGGAGGAATAAATAAGCATCAACTTTGTTTTTTTTCTAAACTTTAAATTATTGTTATTGTAAAAAAACAATTATATATTATATCATTAATGTTCCGACGTAACCAGACTCAAGCCTAATTTTTGTGATTACGAATTGCAAAAAGTTAATATCATAGATTTTAATTTGTTTTTAATGTTAAATATTAACTTACAACAAAATCATGGCATTTGGTGCGTGAAATTGTTTGAAATTTAATTCTTTTACTTTTCTTTTCACATTAGAATTTAAATTTCAAACAAAGAAAACGTTTATACTTAGTACAAAGAATTTGCTGTGAGCTTTTTCCCATGTTGGTCCGGGCTCCTTTGCGAAATAGACCATCTGCATTCCTGTCAGGCAGCTCGTGAAAGGCGAGCAAAGGCTTTACCGTCACTAACACAGTGACAACTGATTTAAGTTTTAGATTTTTTTGGTGTTTGTGTGTAAAAAAAGTAAAGTTTTGATCTATTTAGCCGAATAGGTTAGTAACGAAATGGTTTTTTTTAAATATTAGTAGCATCTCAGTTATAAAAGCTATATAATTGAAACTTTATGTATTTGGTATTATACTATAGACATTTTATTATAAGAATTTAGTTTATTTGATGTAATTAGAACCCAAATTACTAGGGTTCTAATGAACAGCGAAAAACCTAAAAACTTTCACCACCTATTTTTTAAGACCGGAGGATAAAGTTACAAGCTTCAGAACTAATAGGTACTAACTACCTTGTCTTGTAAGAAATTTTAGCTTTCTACGATTTCAGTTATTACCCATGAATTTTGATGATTGTTAACGGGTCAGTGACGAAATCGTCGGTTTTTAGATAACAGTACAAAAAAAAGTATCTTCACGCCCCATATCCCCGAACAGTGCTGGATTACCCAATAGGCCAGACTGGGCCATGGCCTGGCCCCAAAGAAAATTTGACATGATTTTTTTTTTCGAAATAAATTTGATACTGACATAACCTTGATGATAACCTTATTTTATGGTTTGTAAATGAACGACCTCAAGATATTTTATTTGTTTAACTTTAAGACTGTTAAACTGCTGAATTATTAAGATAACCTACTGTTGATTATTTGTAGAATAGAAAAATTATGATATAAAAGAAAAAAAAAATTCGTTTGTTTTATTGTGTTTAAAACTCTGAGATTATATAAGAGGTATTTGAAATTCTGAAATTACTAAAATAACGTAGTGCTCGCCAAGACGAGCCAAGCGAATCGCAAGCACAAGGGCGCGCAACATCCATCCAATAGTTATTTTTTTTTAAAAAAAAGTTAAGTAGTTTTAAGTTCAGTATATTTTAAGTAAATATACAATCATATAATGTTACAGACATTTGAGTATCACCAAACACAATACATATAATAAAATTGAAGTGGGACACCTCGGAATCATGAATGATCCTACCTTTTCAAAAATTTTCTCAAAATAGGTTAGTTATTGACCGAGTAAAAAATAAATCGAATTAAGAACCATCCCTTTTTTGGAATCGGTTAAAAAGATGTTTTAGAATTGAGAATATGTACATACGTAGCAGGTATCTCCAACTTGTGTTGTTTGTGTTCGTAAAATTCCTTTGACGAGTACACTTTCGATATTTGAAGTGAATAAATAATAACTTTAAGCGCTTAAATAATTAAATTATCAAAAACATTTATTTTCAATTACAAAATTTAAATGTAGTTTGGTTTAAATAACAAGAAAATAAACAATAATAATTAATATCCCTGGACAACTCACACAAATTGAATTAAACTCCAAAGTAAGCAAATTATATGCTTGAGTTGTGGGTGTTAGTCAACGATACTAATACATAGAAATTACTAAATAGATACAGGAATAAATTTAATAAACACCCAGACCCAGATGCAGACATCTAAATGTTCATCACACAAATGTCTGCCCCCGTTGGGAATCGAACCCGGGCCTCGCGGTAAGTCGATGTAGTTAGACGTGTACGCTAGCCACTCGACAAACGGCCAAAGGAGTAGAAATTCAAAATCAAATACTTATTTCATTTCAAGTTTCAGGAACTGTAAGATGCTATATTCAATTTCATAATTTAGTTGTAATTTAGGTTAAGCCAAATACGATTCCCGAATGGGGCAAACATTTGTGAGATAAACATTTAGATGTCTATATTTCCGGGTCTGAGTGTTTATTAAATTTATTCCTGTATCTATTTAAGTATTTGTATGCATTTGTATAGTTGTCTAACACCCATAACACAAACGTATAAGATGCTTACTTTGAGGTTTGCTCAATTTGTATAATTTTGGTCAAGACGAGCCAAGCGAAGCGCAAGCACAAGGGCACTACCTACGTTTTCTCGAAGCGGTTCGTCGTATTTTTGAACCTTCATAAATTGAGTTTGGATTATACCAGATAAACAAAATTTTCGGGATATGATGTCAGTGGTGGACTTAATAAACCTCTAAAGTTTAAATTGCATAGCTCTTATACTTTAGATTTTATTGATATCTAAAATATATCAAAAAATAGATGGTTCTTAATTCGAATTATTTTTAACTCGGTCAATAACTTACCTATTTTGAGGAAATTTTTGAAAAGGTAGGATCACTCATGATTCCGAGGTGTCCACTTCAATTTCATTATATGTATTGTGTTTGGTGATACTCAAATGTCTGTAACATTATATTATTGTATATTTACTTTAAATATACTGAACTTAAAACTATTAGATGGATGCTGATCAAATTTATGAAGAACTATTTCGCATTCATTTGCTGTCTTTCGAAAAAAGTATTATCAAAGCGCAACGAAGTAATTAAATAATTATTTAATTAAAATGAATGTCACTAAAGGTCTTTTTGAGTAACAGTCTAACTTTGTTGTGATAAGAAATAGAATTATTGTAAAAGGAAACATCTTATCTGGCAAAAAAGAACAACTTGACAGTCGACAGAGCTTGTGATCAGATTTTAAATAAATTATATTGAATCCCCTTTTACTTTTTTGCAATTAAAAAATGTTATCTATAATTTATCCGAACAAAGGTCGATTTCGCGGTAAAAGTTGTTTTTTAATTACTTCAAAAATACGATCGCCAAAGGAACTCTGTAACAAACAGCCTAACTTTTACGTGATGAAAAACCCCACACTGTAAATGCGACACTTTGTTAGAAATAATATCCCGCAATATAAAGCTGGAGCACAGTTTTCATTACGTCGAGCGAGTGGAATGCTAAGCCCGCCGATTATACAGCCGCCTTTGTTAGAATACGATACTGGATACACCACAGATGCGGAACAAATGAAACGAATATCGAAGATCTACATGAGAGTATAGAAAACATGTGAATTACTGTTTGAGTACTACTTTTTAAGGCTTGGGATTCAATAACGGTTTGAACGAATGTTTTTATTCTGACTTTGGTTTTGGTTTTCAACTGCCTACTAAAAAAAAGGTTCTTAATTTGGCTGTATTTTTACCTCAGAACGTTGTTGTTTTTATTTGTCTAAAAGCAGTAGGTAGGGAATTTCTGATTGCTCCCATTTACACTTTATCAGGTTTTTAATTCGCCTCTCTGGTCTAGCGGTTCAGTTGTTGGACTCGACTGCATGAGGTCCCGGGTTGGAATCCCGCTCGAAACGTTGCTCGAGATTGGATATGTGCTCGGTTGGCGATAGGCATGCCACCTATAACATTGTGGGTCTTAGTGTCTTCGGCTAGTCGTGGATGCCCTGGTTGTACCTATACCTACCTCTTCGGGGATATGGGCGTGAAGATACTTACTTACTTTGACATAATAAAGTATTTTTCATGAGCGCGGTCAAGATATGGATTCCAGTTACATAAATTCGCTTTTAGCTGCAAACGGATACAAATGTTTGAGTTACCATGAGAAATGCAATGTCCACCCCAACCCTATCGCAAAAAAAACCATTTTTACGATATTTGAACTTGATGCCTGACCTTGGCCTAACTTCACCGATCAACCGCGAAACTCGGGTACGACACCTGACGCGGACGGTTAGGTTTTTGCATTTCTAGGTCTGGGTGTTTATTAAATTTATTTTTGGTATATATTTAAGCATTTCTATGTTTTAGTATCGTCGACTAACACCCATAACATAAGCAAACAATTTGTTCACTTTAGAGTTAGATTTAATTTGTAGAATACAAATTTGTCCATAGTAGAGATAAAATTCCATTTGTCATTTCTCCAAGACATTTTAGCTCTGTGCAAATTTATATAACTTTTTAGGGCTAAGATATATTTATCGGGATAAATTGACCGGCTCAAACTGTTTACCCGTTTAGGTACCTGTGTTTGTGTATGATGAATATTAAAATTAAAGGCGATTATTTTATTTTATTAAGTTTAATTTATAGTATAAGTGAACTTCACAAATTACCACATTAATTCTTCAAATAATCGATAATCTAATAGAATTGTAATTAAAACGTATTTCTATTAGCTTATGGTGATGTTTGGAGTTTATATCATATGTGGATGGTCTTACAATATGGAGTGTGTCTCCAACTAAAAGAAAGATATTCAATTTTGTTTTAAATAACTTGGAAGAGGTTAATGACCAGGAAATAACGACGTAGTAAGATAATTCTGGTCTTTTGCTATACGAAAATAAACATTACAAATGATAAATTTTTATTCATTTTAAATTAACTATTTGTTTAAAAAAGTATTCTGCCAGAAATTGTAAAATCGTGGCAAAATAAAACTTCTTATAAAAAATATTAGTGGTGTATTTCACTGCTACAACTTATTTTCAAGTTTCGATTTTCATGCTGTTTTGTTTTATTAAATGATTATAACTAAGTAAAAATTAGGAAAAACATAGTAGACATGAGAGACACAGGCATTTAAATTGACCATTTATAGTGTCCAAGTGGCAGGAAAGTTCCCACAAACTGATACCACCTTCTCAACTTTACCTACCTGCTGACATAACATTACTATAACGTTTGAATTTGCCCAATCCCAATCTAATCCCAATTAAAAGGACTGGACAGCATGTAAACATACGCAAGAGGCTTAAAACCTTGCTTTTAGAGTGACAACGAAACATTCACATCTTGGATGTTACTTAAAT
>NJDC01000238.1:73417-87191 GCA_002245475.1 Calephelis virginiensis | reverse complement strand
TACAGTAAATTCTCATAATTGTATTGAGAACTGAAGGTTTAAATATTCGTTTCTCTGAATTTTTATTGGAGGGATTTCTTTACATCCACACTCTAATATTATAAATGCGAAAATAACTCTGTCTTTCTGTCTGTCTGTCTGTCTGTCTGTCTGTCTGTCTGTCTGTCTGTTACCTTTTCACGCCTAAACCACCCAACTGCTGAAATTTGCTATGTAGATAGTCTGCATTCATGAGAAGGACATAGTCATATTATTTTTTGGAAATTCAACCCCTAAAAGGGTTAAAAGGGGTGGCAAAATTTTGTATGAGAAAAATAATTTTATTGCACATTTTTGCAAGAAACTTTGAATTAATGCTTTTTAGTACAAATGATGAAACACATATTTCAGAGTTTTTCGAAATTCACCCCTATTGGGGGTTAAAAGGGGTGACTAAGTTTGAATGGGAAATTTAAACCTATTGAAATATTTTGGGTGACACTGAAAAATTGCTCTGCAATACAAATTATGAGATACATATCAAAATGTTTTTTGAAAATCAACCCCTATGAGGGTTAACGGGGGTGGCACAATTTGCGTAGGAAATATATTTTACAGTAATTTTTACCATAACTCCATAGCAATGAACCACGTACTTCAGTTTATCGTTAACGCAAAACACACAAAGAAATTATGATACACATAGTAGCAATATTGGTTAAAAATCCCTACTTCGTTACTAATATTATAAATGCGAAAGTAATACTGTCTGTCTGTCTGTTACGCTTTCACGCCTAAACCAGTGAACCGATTTTGATGAAATTTGGTACAGAGATAGAATAGACCCCGAGGAACAACATAGGCTACTTTTTATTGCAAGAAATAGGGGAGAATGGCTAAAAAGAGGGGATGACTGTTCATATGTAAATTCGTCATTTTTAAAGCTGTAACAGTGAAAATTTGTATTTAGACACTTTATGATAAACGAAAGATAATAGGCTACTTTTTATCACTAAAAATGAGGGAGAATGGGTAAAAAGAGGTGATGAATGTTCGCATGGAAAATCGTAATTTTTGAAGATATACCTAACAGTGAAACTTTGTATTTAGATACTTTATTAGGAATGAAAGAACATAGGCTACTTTTTATAGCGAAAATTGGGGGAGAAAATTGGGCTAAAAACAGGTGATGAATGTTTGTATGGAAAATCGTCATTTTTGAAAATATAACAGTGAAACTTTGTATTTAGACATTTAATGAGGAACGAAAGAACATAGGCAACTTTTTATAGCGATAATTTAATCAAAAGTATACTTATCAACCTTATTATAAAAGAATATAAACATGGAAACGTACAAAACTACGTCACCGCTAAATGTGTTTAGTATAGCCAAATTGATTTTCCAGATTTTTCTTTTAATCTCTGAACTCTATTATTCAAGTATGAGATTATAAGTAAGACTCCTAAGAATGACTTTAAAAAGACAAGAAACAAAAGCTTCAATTAAACTTACTAAGTAGTTTTTATGCGGAAACAATAGGCTTATAGCCATGCAGCCTATTCTAGCAGCTAGTAATAGTACAGTGTTACAAATATCTTTTTGTCAATTGGTATTACTTGATGCGAAAGAAGTTCGATATCTTCGGTTTCAATTTATTACACATTAATCATTGGACTTGAATTTTGTTTAAGATTTAATTTTGCAGTGTAACATGCTGTTGTTAGGAAGCTTTAATGATGAAATTTAAAACCAAAACGTTCCCACTTGCGTGTATGCAACAGTACATATTTAGTATATGATGTGTATTTCTACTGTACGTGTATACAGGGTGCCAATATCTGCACAGTGAACACAGACTGTATTCATTAGCTAACAGACCGCATTGTTGGCTCAATAACACACGGCTCTTAGGAATTTTTATATTTATGACAAGTAAGTCAAAAACTTGTATTTTCATAGTAATGTATATTTATACTTTTCATTTTTGGAAGACATATTTATAAGAAACTAGCTTTCCAGGCGAACTATGCTTCAGCCGTTCAGTTCGTATAGGAAAAGTTAAAATGTTGTTTGTCTTAGTTTCGTCGCAGTTTCTTCCATTTTCTGTTATCTTTAAAACCTTAGCCAAATCGGTCTAGACTTTCAGAAGTTATGCGTATGCATACTGCCACACATTCATATTTATATATCACAAGAAAAAGAAGATAATCATAGGGAGATCAGAGACAGATTCCACACTTTGAACTTGCTTTTTGTCTTCTTTAACTATCCAATGCCATATTTCTGCAACTGGCAAATACGTTTTATTAACTGACACAAAATTTCCTTGAATAACTCCAGAGAATAAGTGAGTCTTTCGGGCCTCTATATTTTGGCACATCCTTCCTTACTTGATCTAAGTACTTTTATAAATTACGTTTGATGACTCCTCAAATAACAAACCATATGTTCACAAAAAACTTTGAAATATATGATTATACAGGTTTTATTATAACTTCTTTTTTTTTGTGAAATATGCAAAATAAAAATATTTATTAAGCAGAAACCTAGTTATAACTAATAAAATTTTCTGGTCCCCACTGTGTAGACACACTGTGTTTATATACTTTGTAATTAATTTGTTTTCCTAAGTCTTATAATATTTTAATGTACTCTGGATACCATTATATAGTAAAATGAAAAACATGTATATACTAGCTTTACCCCGCGGCTTCCCTCGTGCTTAAGTCAAGTGTAAAAAGTATCCTGTGTTACTTTAAATACTACCCATAATATGTGTATTGTTGAGAATGTGTGTGTTTCATTATGATTTGTGTAGTATTTTTCGCTTGAAATAATAACAAAAAAACTTACATTCGCATTTGTAATATTATTAGGAGTTGTTAGAAATGAAAACTGTACTTAAGAAATAAATATCAATTGAGTTCGAGTTTGCACCATTTTCGTAGACCTATGGAAGTTCTACGAGTCTGTATGTCTCGTACAGGCCACAGAGCTCATTGTGGCGTCCGCCTACAAATTACCTGCTTCAGATTTAAAAGGAATCTTACAGTACATTTTAAGCGCCTAACAAAGTTTTCAGGCTTTTAAGGCTTTCGTAGGGACGTCCCCAACGTTATGGTTCATTTAAACGCTGTAAGGGACTTTATTAGTTTGATTTTGATCTGAAACTTAGGGTAGAATAAAAGTTTTGCACAATGTTCACAAAATAAAAGTATACATATTTTTAATCTACTTGAAAAACTGACTTCGAAAATGTTTTTTTTTTATGTTACGCGACCATAATATCGCCAGTTATTATGATGATAATTATTTTGGTGGATCATACTTGAAGAAATTTTGCAAAATCGATTAAGCGTTTGAAAAGATATAATTAATAAACACTTGTTTGTTTTCTTAAACTACAAAATATCAGCTCCTTTTTTGTTGCGGTTGATAATTTTTAACAAAAAAATATAGTAGGACGAAATCAATTGGAAAAGTTAATAAAACTAAAATAAATGGAAAATCAATTTGGGACGATCTGAGCTCAGGAGGTAAAATTTCGTAAAGTAAAATGTATTGTTGTAAAATACAAAAAAGAAAAACAATTTTTTTTTATAAATTTTGAGGTTATGTAAAAATGTGAGGTTTTTCATTACCTGCAAATTTGCAATTTTACTTAATTCCATAGAACTTGTAGTTATGTCCAAAATCGAAATAAATCGCTTTTTACCCTTGAAAACTCACTTACTCCCACTTTCTGACCTCAGATCGCCAATCATTTATATTTTTTCTTTCATTTCTGTTTTCCAATGGAGTTCGTTCCACTGCAATTTTTTTTCACTTTATAATTCTTTCATAGACTACAGCACTGGTCTATATAACTTTGACTTTAATTTTATCAATCATCTTCTAAATTAATTTATTAATGTAAAAATACTCATATTATACTTAAAGAATAGAATAGAATAATAAACTAAATTAAGCTTATTTCACACCTCAAACTTTATAAGATTGCATAAATTTCAATTTCATCAAAAACTTAAACGGAATAATAGCCAAGTACAATATTTACGCGACTTTGTGAACTCTGTCGACTAAAGGGTTGAGACTTATGTGGGTGTTGAACCGATTATGACAAAATATTGTTGTTGGTTTGGTTTGTTCTCATAAAAAAACTCTTTAATTTTTCTAGTAGGCAAAAATTAATAAATGAATTGAATAAAATTTTCATTCTGTTTACTTTAGGTCTCCCCTATTTGATCAATACCAAAAGGAAATTTTGGTTATAATTAATTAACTCGCAACTTTAATGTAAAAATTTGTGGATTAAGTTAATGTCTAATAAAATTTATATATTGTATTTGCATGCCAATAATTGGTATAGTAGTAAGCACTTGTATAGAATGTAAGACCTAATATGTACACTACTGAAGGCAAATAAATAAACAATAAACAACCGATTTCGTTTATTTCTTTTTTGTCTTATAATATACATTTCTGTAAAACACATCCTACTGATTATTCAGTAATTAATTTCACTAATTTGAGAATACGTACGGTATATTTAAAGAAGATAAGGTAAATCTAGCTTAGTTTTTAATTTATTCATGCTTATGATCAGTAATTTGGAGTATTTACATTTTTTGCTTGAAATATTGTTACAGGCGTTGATGCTAAATATCAAAAAAAGTATCTTCACGCCCGAATATACCCGAATAGGTAGGCAGAGGCACTACCAGGGCACCCACGACTAGCCGAAGATACTAAATATGTATGTTTTAAATGTTTCTAAGAATACTGTAAGACAATAAAAGACTGTGTTCGTAACTTCAAGTCATTGAAGGAGTGATTCAATCAGTCATAAAACGCGGATTTTTTAAGGGCTATATTTATGAAATTTTATACCCTGTATAAGTTGAGAGGTTTTAATAAATATGTTTATTTTATATCCATAGGTCACACAGTTTCGAGTTGTGAAGGGATTAAGAGGAGTCCAACACAGCGCTGCTTCTCTTTGAACTTGGCTTGATAATCAGCCGCGTGTCTGGATTTTCATAAACATGCCTCCAGCTTTCATTGCTAGCTTTACTCAACAGATTTTAATTAACATAATGCGGCGAAATAATTATCAAACTCTACTTCATTATTTCTACTGCTATATACGTTACACGTTTTAACAATGTAATTAATTTTGTGTGATGAAGATCAGGGCAGGAGTTTGAGAAAATTTTTTCGAATATTTTATGTGAATTATTAATGAAACTTGATATAAATCAGAATCAGGCAACTTATTCGTAAGGATCATCCAAGCGGTAGATACTTGAGCACGTTGACAATGATATAAAACTACTATCAGATAATACTTAATTTATTGACACCAGAACAGAATTATAGTCATGCACTAAACTGTAAAAATCCGAAATTAGTAATCTAATTTGTTAATACAAACAAAGATTTTTTATTTTGTATAGAACAATAAAGTAAATTTGGATTATTTTTATGTTAAGGAAACTGTCTTGACCGTTGTCCGCATTTTAAGCGAGCTTCACACGGTGCGTGATGTGAAGAACGTGCGGAGTAGCCCACACGGACGCAACGTGGAAAAGGTCTATTCCGTGTAACACATCCAAGTTTCGATGTTATTTTATTTAAGAGCATTTCTATGAGAAAAAGGATTGACATTGAGGTGACATCAGATCATATGATAATATAACTCGAAAAATTGATTATAACTAAATTTTTAATGTCATAAGACAACGAACACAAACGATTTACCTGATGGTAAAAGACAACCGTAGACTATACCAAAGACGTTATAGCTGCGTTGCTGTTTACCCGCTACCTTAAATGATACTGTCGATATGGCGTATTGCTGGCAATGACCCATTTAACCTTTGCTCGCTTTTTACGAGAGTGAGAGGCAGATGGACTATTTAAAGGGCTGAACCATCACGAGGAAGCTGCTACTACTATTACAGATTAGGTAACAATTGAAAAAAATATTTTTATAGAGAGAGCATGAGCTATTACAAGTGAGGTATCGAATTCGCAGCTGCCCATTGCTGCGCGGGCATAGCCACGAGCTTAAGCTAGTAAAGTGTGAAATAATAAGTTCCGAGCTCAGTACTAGCTTGTCGTTGATAAACTGTCGGACCCCGGGGGCTACTAACGAAAGTTAGGATTAAGATGAAAACTTCCGTTGTCAAACAGAAAACGTAGGTAACTGCAAACTAAATGAAAACGCGATAAGCTCAAAGAAGTTCAGCAAACACCAAGTTTCTCTACCTGTACTGATCAATGCTTTGCGAAAGTATGGTCTTTGTCATAAACTTATAGCGATCCTCCCAATTATATTTTTAATTTTATTTTATTTACTTTTCAGTCTTCATATTCAAATAAAATATGTTCACACTTGTAAAGCAGAAATCTAGCACCACTACGTATGCGTGCTTTTTTTTAAATCGACTCCAAATAAGTTGGACTTTCAATTCGTTTTTATTAGTTTTTTGTTCTGTCTTCTTGTACTCGGCTAATAATCAAACGATTTTGATGGTTCTTTTCTAGAAAGATAGGTCATGATTCCGAAATGGTGCCATATTATTTTCATCATGATCTAAATAGTTGTTTTAAAGTTATACTTAATAATACATATGTTTTCGTTTTATGTTGACGACATCATCAATACTACTACTGACCTGAACTACTAGCAGGATGTTAAAAAGTTTATGTGGGATTATTTGGCAATCATGTGCTATCCTTTGAAAAAATAATAATATCGCGACGTGGTACCTAACGAAATAGGTTGAGTCGATTTTTGCACTTTTATTGCTATTAATTATCTTAAGAGAATTCTTCCAGCAAAATTTAAAGTTTACTTAGCATTATTTTATTCGACTAGTTTGACTTAGATACCACGTGCAATAGTGCTACCAGTGCAATAATTACCAAGATTTTCGTACGAATATAATATACTGCATGTATTTGTAACAGCCTGCATATAATTGCAGTATGTGTAGTCATTAGTCATGTCGGAAATGGTGTAAATTTGCTGGAGGTCTTTCATTTCTTTTTTCTATATTCTCTTAAATCGGTTGTCAAAATAGTTTCGTATATAAATTGTAATAGTTGCAGATAAAAAAATATTTTGATAGTTCTTAAAAAAGTGTCTCTATGATAGATTGTCAACCATGAAGCTATAAACTACTACTGAAGGTCACACTCCTAACAAAGAACTGTGTCATTTCCAAATATTGTTGACTCTCTTTAATATACCGGACTCTCCCTCATTTCGACATTGTTAATTGACTTCAAAAAACTTTGAAAGAGTGGCCGGTACGTCAAAGAGAGCAGCAAGTTCTTTGTTAGGAGTGCAACCTTCAGTATTAGCATATAGCTTCATGGCATCAACTTACATCAGAGGCGCAGCAAAGTGATCGAAGTTTCCGGAATTTGACCTTCCCCCCCCCCGCAAATGACGCAATCCATGCAACTTAACTAAAAAAAATCACTAGGTTCTGAAAACCTGAACCTGAATCGGTCTTTACAATCTTAAAAAAAATAATGTTTGCTTCAATCAAAAACTTAATATTTTTTAAGAAAACAATATATTTTTGTGAGAAACTTTTTTAAGGCCTATTGAAAAGTACTATTCAAGACCTATAAATAAGCTAAACATTATAGGATAATGTTGATAATTTAAAGACTTCTAAATGCAGGGTTAAAATTTTGCTTACTGGAACCGGAGGGTGGACTATGACCACTTCCCGGTGCAAAAATTTTTGCTCGATTAGTAACCAAGGAGTGGATCAAATTCACCTTGCAAGATTCCTCCCGGACGATTATACACACGTTACAAGTTAAATTAAAGATTTTAAGTCATAAGTTGTAATAGACATACCTTTTCATGTTTTTATACTTAACATTAATTCGCTGTTAGCTTTACCGCTGCCTCTTTAATATGGACCACAAAAAGTTGTTTCATTGAGTTTTAAGCCCCTCAACTAATTTTCGCAACGAGAGAGGATTAATTGAATATTGTAGAGGACCGCAGCTCACAAGCTCTGCGAGTCTTGAAGGAAACGTATCGTGGCCTAAATCACGAGCGACACTGCAATAGCATCTAAAATAACACGCTACAGTGGATTTTTGCTTACTTAGTTTTTTATGGAATCAGAAGTACTCGTATATACATACAGATAATGGACAGCAACAGGTTCTTACGCTATGGTCCCAATTTATACATAATAAACATAATTGCGAAAGTTTGAATGCTTGTTTGTTTGTTAATCCTTAACGCAAAATCTGCTAAACTGATCTTCATGAAATTTGGCACACACATAGAAGGTAACATAGTATAGCTTTTATCCCGAAAAAATATTCTTGTGGGACCGTTAACCAAGCGGGTAACAGCTAGTATTTCATAAATTAAACAAAAGAGTATCTTCAACCTCATATCCCCAAAGGGCCCACCCCCAGAGGTACGACCAGGGCACCCACGACTAGCTGAAGACACTTAGTCCCACGGTGTGATAGATGGCAAGCCTATAGCCAATCGGACACATATCCAATCCCGGCAACGTTACTTTTAGTAGAAAATTAAAAATACATATCTTCTTTTTTGTTGCTCGACCCGAGGATCGAACCCGGGACCTCAAGAAGTCATGTCCGACGTTCGACCGATAGACCACATAGACGATCCCTAAAATTAACCAAATCATATAAAACCGACCACTTCATCTTACTATGCTAGTAGACGAAAATGGATTAAAATAAAAGTGACGAACACAGACCAAATACATCACAGAATCAGAGTCAGAAAAAACTTTATTCATATGAACCATACAAATGGTACTTGTGCACGTCGACATTTTTGTATACTACCACCGGATTGGATTAGCGGCCACACACTGAGAAGATACGGCGAAAGAAATTCAGCGTGCTTGTCTTTTTTCAATAGTAATAGTTACATTGTAAACTAGATAAAAAGTACAAATTACAATCTAATTTTAACTTAAATAAAAAGTAACAAAGTACAACAAATCACATTACAAATTGCAGTGGGAGATTGAAACCTCTATCCCCAAGCATGTTCATCTTCCAAATACTCTGAGACCTTATAATAATAGCCTTTTTTATAGGGCTGTGATGAACTTCTTATTCCTAGCACTTATAAATATATTTAGATTTAGAGGTAGATCGCATCGCTTACGTTTTATATTATGTAAAGACAAATAAGCAGACTGATTTCCTGAGGATGAAAAATACACTTCGCACATCGACAAATGCACCTGGCTACATAGACGTGGAAGACGATAACAAAGCTTTGCCAACAGAAGATGGGGCTTGATCTTCTTACGTGAGTAGGTTTACCTTTCACTCTGCCCTACAATGTCAAGCACTGAGATTATGGCGGCAGGGAAAAGCACCGGCGGTGGTATCAATCCGGGCAAGTCATTGTACTCGTAGGACCCTACCACTGAGTCTGGCCGATTGCAATGCTCTTCGCTTATTTTAAAGTGTTTTCTTATGTAGCAACAAAGAAAAATAAATTAATTTTTGGTGAAACGAAAACTTCACCTAATATCTCCTCTGTTCCATAAAACATTGGAAAATTTATAAACTTTTTGAATTTCAAATAATTAAATTTTCCCGGAAATTTTGCGCCAACTGTTGAATTTGTCGTCCATAATATAATTTAAAAAATAATGAAATTTAAAGTCTGTAAATAATTAAGAAACATTATGATGAAGTTTGAGTTTTATAGGAAGGGTGTTTTGAATTGGAAGTTTTGCAGAAAGCTTCGAGCTCAGTGTATTAGAATTAAAGTTATAAGTTGTACAATAGTTTGAGGTCATCATGGTATAGCCGATAGCATTCGCAACAGTGAGATTAGAAAGAAAATAGGATTGAAATAAAGCGTTTATGTAAAAATTAAAAATTGCAAAGTTTGTTGTTTCGGTCATGTGGAAAGAAGTAGTAGAAATATTGACAAAATTGAGATACAATGCTTATGGTCGCAGGTACCCGAGGAGACCTAGGTTGATCGCTCCAGTATTATCCTAGGGTAGTGTCAAGCGTCTCAGAAGTGTTTGTATGAAAAAGTAATGTGAAAGATGTGGAAGGATTGTGACACTTGGCCGTCGATACTCTTTGTCTACCACGCAAGGGTCTTAGTATGAAAATAATATGTATATAATCATATACATACATACAGCACCTTTGATAATTTTTCTTTTAAGTGATCTTGAATCGTTCTAAGCGACATTAACATTAACAAAAACTTCGTGTTTTCTTTTTCTTATTTATGTGATAGGGCAGCGCACACGCACACAGGTCTTCTGATTAAAAGATGTCACCGCGGCCTATTACCGGACACCATACAGGTGCGTCGCTGTCCTGTTGCCGGGATGTTAGGCCTATTGTGCGAGTCCACCGGCTACCCTATTCTCCAGAACAGAACATGACAGAGTCATTATGGCGCCGGGAAAAGGTACTGCGGTGTATGCCTACCTGGGCAAGTCGCTGCACAGCACTTTACCAGCTGTGGAATTGTTGATTTTAATATATATTTTATATTTGCTCGCCTCATACGTGTTTCCTAGCAGAGAAACAGACGGTCTTTTCTATTCAGTGAACCCGGACCAATACGCGTAACTCTGAGTTCCCCGTATTGGTCCGGGTCCGTCTGAGGGTCGATAACTTCTTACAAAGATATTTAAGCATACCAAAATGTTCCAGCTACCACATTGTGCTGTTCAATTGTCTATTAACATTTCAATCGAATAATTACATACATATCTTCACGCCAAGTCCCTTACGTGGTAGGCAGAGAGTATCGAGTGACAGACCTCACGATCCTGACAAACCTGTCTTGCTTCCTTCACATTCATAACCCTTTTCACACAAACACGCCGGATTCGGAGACTCTTGACACCACCCTCGGATATTATTGATCGATCGGATTGATCGGATCGTGAAATGTCAGCCTTGGTCTCCCCGGGTACCTACATCCATCCACATTCGCATTGTATATCTGCTTTGTCAATCTTTCATCTGTCATTCTTTCCACATGACCGAACCAGCGAAGCATGCCCTTTCGCATTTTAACCCCAACACTTGAAATAATAATCGAATAATTGATCATATAAAATGAAATATGCAACATTTATTTTTTTAAAGAAAGTACTTATTTTATTGCAAGCTACATTATTTCTTACATAAGATATTAAAGAGATTAATTTATTCCTTTCTTGGTATTTCATTTTATAATCCACAATTCTATATTATTTATTTAACATTTGATTTATTAATGGGTTTCATATCTGTATACTTTGGTAACTTTGTAAGATTTATTATCTTTTCAAGACCGCCTCGTTGGTCGAGTGGCTAGCGTACACGCCTAACTACGCCTATCAACCGCGAGGCTCGGGTTCGATTTCCGTCGTGAGCGGGCACTTAGAAGTCTACATTTCCGGGTCTGGGTGTTTATTAGATAAGTATCTATTTAAGTACTTATTTTTATGTATTTGAATAGTTGACTAACACCCATTGCACAAGCATAAATTTTGCTTCCTTTGGGGTAGGATTCAATTTGTGTAACTTGTCCAGAGATATTCATTTATTATTTTCAAAAAGCACTTGCAAGTATTATCCTTGTGAGCCTAAAGAAAATTAAATAAAAATAAAATTTAAAATGTTTAACAACCCCAACAAAATCTATTCATCACGTAGCTATAAATCTTCTCAATCACCTTAAAAAAAAACATCCATATCGAAATCCATTCGTTTAGAAGAGTTGTTTCCACAGACAGACACATATACACAACACACAGACGCGTCATATTTATAACAATCTTCTTTTCCACCACTTTTGATAGTAATAACTAGTATTTAAAACTAAAACTCCACGATCAAATCGCTCGCGTTTGTTTTTTATGGTGTAAAGATATATTTTAAAGTTTCTTATCACTCTTCATTTTATAAATTTGGTTAAAAGCTTGAACCGCATCTAAATAATAACCAGTCTATTTAATGGTTCCCGAATAAAATGAGATAGTCGTTGAATATTTATAGCTCATCAGAGTTTGTTTACGCCCAGAGATTTTGCATTCATTATACCCATAAATATAGTGTTAGTTACATTATTGAATGGTGAGTCATTTTTTGAGGGGGTTCCGATTTTGGGATACTAGTTTACTAGTAAAAAAATATTTTTTTCAAACCCATGCGTGTGGGGTGTCTGTGGATAGATCTTTAAAAATTTTATTGAGGTTTCGATTTTTTTTTCCATAGAAACAAATAATACTTCGAAAGTGGCAAAATATCCCCCCCCCTTGTAACCTCTCAAATAAGAGAATGATAAAATTAATAATATGTGATGTACGGTCTATGGGTTGCCTGGAAGAGATCGCTGACTTGGCGATAAAGCCGCCTATATTTTAATTTATTATATATATATATATATATATTTAAGTATTATTTGATGTATTTGATCTCAATGCAAGGGATTTCCTCCGAGATTTTTTCATTTTAATCTTGAATCCTCAATACATTTATGAGGATCTAATATATGTGAAAAAAATGTGTATGTTAACAAAAAAATGTGATGTTCACGATGTAAATACGAGAAATAAAAATAATCTAGCTGTATACGAAACTCGTCTCCATAAAGTTAGTAAATCCTTTTTGGGTCAATGTATACGTTTCTACAACAAGCTGCCCATTGATATTAGAGATATACCTTTAAATAAGTTTAAAAAATTGTGAAAGCAAAATTATGTAAGAAAGATTATTATAAGGTTCCAGAGTATTTGAAATAATGCATGCTTGGGGATAGAGGTTTCAATCTCGCACTGCTATTTGTAATGTAATATGTTGTACTTTGTCAAACTTTTTATTTAAGTTAAAATTACATTGTAATTTATATTTCTCTAATTTATAATGTACCTAACTTTTTTTATTAAATAAATAGTATCTTTTGCTTGTTGTTTTCAGTGTGTGACCGCGATTCCGATCCGGTAGTAGTTTAAGAAAAATTTCGACGCGCGCAAGTACCATTTGTATGGTTCATGTGAATAAAGATTTTTCTGATTCCTCATGAATAAAGTCTGAACCATTTAACTCTCTTATAATAAATCTGCAATAGGTCCCTAAGTTGATAATACTTTTAATTCATGCGGGGCATTGCTTGATCAGTAGCGGTATGGAGCGCGGGGGGCAGGTTCTCGACTGCGCTTACCCGAGCGAGCAAACGTGAGAGCAGACGTTAACTAAAAAATACGTTATTATAAAACATCGACCAGTAACAACGAACTACAAGAACTTTTATATTGTGTTACTGCTACGGAACCCTTAATGCATGAGTTCGACTCGCATTTAGTTGCTGTTGCATAACTCTAGTAGTTGTGGTCCGTGGCTTACAATGGTATCAGTACAATTATGGATTTAATTTGAACGGTTTATGACATAATAAAAATTCTCCGCCTATTCTGACTGTTCTAGTTGAATAATACAGTTATCTAAATCACGAACTTTTTATAGTATCAATGAGATCGTATAGCTTGTGGCGTAGCGTACGGATGCGACGATCTCATAGATACTGTAAAAAGTATATCAACTAGTATAATCACATTTACATTAGCGTTGTCAGTACCGAATGATTGGCACACACTAGAGTCGCAGTTGTATCAATAAATTTCAGGCGACACCCGTGCCGCCGCCGCTGCCTTCGCGACGTAAACTCGTCAAACTATAATTAATTTTACTCACTCATTCATTTAGGGTTGTCAAATTATGAAAACTAGACGCC
>NJDC01000238.1:53289-64137 GCA_002245475.1 Calephelis virginiensis | reverse complement strand
GAGGCCTAACATTCCGGCCTCAGGTTGGCAACGCACCATGATCACCTTTGAAGTCTCTAGACGGCGTGGATTTCTTATCATCAGGAAATCCATCTGCTGGTTTCCCTTTCACTATCATAAAAAAGTGCTTTTAAAGATCAGCCTTTTTTCTAAGAATTTATTAACAAGTATACATCTTACAAAATTTGACACTCAAATCTTGAAGTAAGTACATCTTAACAAATCTCCCAGACAGTAAAGTTTGGCGCCCTAACCATTTCGTAACTCTTTTGTACCCATTTCTGAGTAAACGGTTGAACTAGCAGACAAATGTGCTAGTGTTTTTGTTGACGCGCTCTCACGTTGATGTAATTCGTTTTCTTACGATCTTTGTACCTAAACCACATACAACAATTCGAATATCCTCATGCTTCAAAACAGGACTGATTTGAGTATCTTTACGTCCATTTCCCCGAAGAGGTATTCAGATGCATAACCATGACTAGCCAAAGACACAAAGTCCCAAAATGTGATGGGTCACATATCCGATCCCCGAAAATGTTATTCTTATTAGAAAATTTAAAATGTTTATTTTTTATCGCTTTGTTGCCCGACCCGGGAATCGAACACGGGACCTCAAGAAGTTAAGTCTGACGCCGGACCGCTAGACCACAGAGGCGATTACTGATTTAACTGCTTTCAATGTTGACCAGACCGACCTAACGGTTTGTAAATTTACAGGGAGTTATATTAAATCCACAGCCATGTACATTTGTATAGATACAGCTGCTGTATATAGATATCCTTATGAATAGTATGTACAGTTTAACTAACACAATGTTATAAAGAATTAATTTAATTTATTAGCTGTTCCGGTGAATTTCATTCCACTCGTTCAGATTGCATAAGAAAAAATAAAATACTATTTTTCGTAGTTTCCTCGAAGTCAACCGTAATAAAAAGTATCCTATGTCTATATCCTGGTTCTAAGCTATCTCCCTATTCATTATCAGCAAAATCGATTAAGCTGTTCTTGAGGTACAAGCGTGTAACTAACATGAAAATCTTTTATACAAAAGAATATTATTTTTTTCTGACGCCTACAAACTTTACTCTCTGTTGGCTCAAAGGTTGACTGGTGAAGAGGTTGAGTAGGCATTAATTTTGCCTGTTGTCCAATTAATTTTTGTGGTGTACAATAAAGCTAGATAAATCTAACAAGCTAGGAATAATTTCCCTACCTAGTCAGCTTTTTGTGGGATGTATCTTTCTGGATCTGGGTGTTCATTCAATTTATTCCGGTATATATTTGTTTTCTATGTAATTAAGTTATCTATGTATCGTTGACTAATAAATAGTGCGTACGCAAAATAATGTTATTGCTTTCGTTGGGGATTAATTTGTCAAAAAATACTTATTAATATTTTTTTGTTTTAAATATGTACAAACAATGTATATTTATAACCATCAGTATTTTTCACAGACCAATTAGAGTACTACGTACAGGCTGCCATCTGGGGAACAAATATTTTTGCCATTACGGGACAAAGCTGACAATACATGACAGTTACTTTTTTTATGCAATGGGAATTTTTAAAGACAAGAAAGCATGACACGTTATGCCTCACTTCGAATTTTGTGGCATACACATCCACAATACTTTCAATTTTTTTTTATGGAAACAGATAGTTAATTTTGGAATGAATAAAACGAGGTAGATTCAGTTCAGTCGTTTGTTTTAAACCTTTTTTTAAATTTTTCAAACACTTTACTTTGCACATTAGGTAAAAAGCGATTTTGTAGACGGAAAACATATGTGACCTTTAAAATTTACTAATTACACTGCACCAATTTGTTATTTAGAACCTCATCGTTATAAATAGGAAATGGTCGAATTGTTCTTCTTAATGCTCGTCACAGTTAATAAATTTAAATTAATACTTGGAAATTACAGCACAATTTATAAAAGAAAAAAGATTATTTTTATGTGCATTAATTTCCAAGTATTCATTTGTATTTCTATAAATTTTAAAGAAAGATAAAATTTCGCCCCAGACAGGATTTGAACCTGTAACCCTTCGTCTCAAGCCGACGAATGCTCTAACCAATTGAGCTACTGATATTTTGATATTGATTCATTTGTATCGTTAGCAAATTGTACTGAAATACCTAACTACACCTTTGGATTAGGTTAAGTTGGTTTTTGCCAGCAGTATATTCTTATTGAACTATCCAGTCTCTGGATTTCTAAACTCGCATTATGCTGTGCCTACAATTTGGACACTCACTTATTTTTAAAATTTTTAATAATTCATAAACAAGCAATCCTGCAGTGTAAACACGAGAATGAACATTTACCTGTTCTGTTCGGGCCTGCTCTAACACCATTTCTATATTTTTCTAAAGCGTTGGACGATCCGGCTCACCGCTTCTATTGTTTCGAAGCAACGATTTTAAATTTATTTTTTGGTCTGCCGGGTCATCCTCACAATTTAAAGTCTCATTGTGAAATTTAATTATCGTCCTAATAAGTAAGAATTTAAATGTGTAGTTGAAGCTGTGGCATTTTGGGGCATTATTTGGACAAGTTTAGGCTCTTACCTGAGGCCGAGATAAAATAACTCGGCCTCATTATTTTTAAATTAAAACTTTAAGAAACTGCCACAATCTTGTAAAAATTTTGTAATGTACCTCATTTCCATTTTTTAAATATGGCACAGATTTTTCATTGGGAATCAATTTGCTTTCATTAAGTTTTTTAAGGCCTTGGCGAAAGTCATGATGTCTTGAATTGTCACTACTAATATACTAGTGTCACTTCCAAACTCTTTTCCCTTATTTTTCTTTCTTTTGTTTGTATAATTCTGTACAATATTGAATTATATTATTACTGTACATTTATTGCCATTTTGTCAAAAATTTATAAAATTCAAAATGTAAATATGATTGTGAGACAGACCATGACTTGACAAAAATTAAGTAAAGTTTTATTGCAAATGAATATTGTTTCTAGATAGGTAGTCTATGAATGAATAAGATGTACACGGCATATGATATTTTGCTTAGGCTAGGTCTCAATAAAATAACCAATAACATTTTATGATTATTTCAATTTGATAGTTGTAGTCTGGCTGGGACTTTCAGTTTGTAAATGTGCATGGTATGGTATCAAATATGACAACTGACAACTATTATAAGGTATTAACTGTAAAGACATTCTCAACACCAACCTGCAAATTTTTTTGGTGGATAGAAGACATTTCCACAAGGCAGAAACCTTTTTAAACTCAATGTAGTTTTTCAAGCTAAGACTCTGAGAGTACTTGTTTTCAGCTGCTTTGCGATGCCGAACTGCAACCATACACTCAGAGTCCCACCAAGACGGAGATGGGATTTTATGTTGACCGGATTTTTAATGATCTCGGTCTCGGAACGGAGATTTCGGTATCTGTACACACTACTAACAAGGTGGACGTGTGTTCTTTGTGTGTATATGTGTGTGTGCTCGTTAAGTTTTCAGCAGTGACAGGAAGTTATAAAATGATTCGGTCTTCGGTAGCTTTAGAATAGTCTGACCAGAGAGCCCCTGATAAATTGTATCTCAATAGAGAGGAATGTGGAGGAAGAAGGGTGCAGGGGGTTTCAATAGATACTATTATGGGAAATGATAACTTCCGTAACAGTTACGAAGGGCTTTAGAGCTCATTGCGGCAAATTAGACTAGGGGGAGCTAAAGTCAAATCAACGGCACTAGGATTTTGGAGAGGTGCCTACCCTACGAGTTGCAGTCCCATTGTTAACAACAAAAAAATTCGACTGGTCTAGGTCAAGAAAATGGCTGGAATTAGAGTCACTCCAATGTGAGCACCATAGAATGTTGTGCACATTGAAATCATCCATAATAACACACGGGCCAAAAATGACTTTCAACAATATTGGTTCCAATTCTTGCATAACATTTATAACATTCAAGTTAGGGTGGGGGCCATATATGAAGATATGAGTAATATTGTAAATTATTATTACAACTATATTTATATTTGGACTATGGGTAGGGATATTCATTTATTCAAACACAGAATATTTATTAATAATAGCGCAACCTGCTTTGCCGCCATCTCTGTCATGCCTGAGACAGGCATAACCAGAAATTCTAAATTTAGAACCAGGCCTTAGCCATGTCTCAGAGATAGCAAAGACGACGGGTTTATATGTGATAGGTAAGTAGGCTATGTCTGAAACTTTGTTTCTATTGCTCCTGCATTTCTACTGAAGGATATTCTATACATGAGCCATTATTATTATTACCATTAAAAAAGATTCCAAAGTGGATAGCGCTTCTTGTATACTTTTCAAAGACTCTGGTGGAACACGTCACTTTTAAAATTGATGGTACTCTTAAAAAACCTTGTGAGGAAAACCATGCTGTTATGGGTGAATCTTGGAAACAGGCGTATTCGATTGATTCCCCTGGCAAATTTTATTTTTCAATATTTTTTGTTAGCACTCACTCAATATGAAATATGCTATAATTATAATTACATATATCAAATAGACATCACTGTAACCCATCTAGTTCTGAAGATATATCAATTCAAAAGTTTAGTGACAGGGAAATCAATGAAATCTGACAGGGCAATCAATATCAAGAATATTTTGCATGAGATTAGTTTATTTTACCTATAAATATATTAAAAATATATATTTTACCTATATAAAGTAAATATTTTACCTATAAATGAGAGCACTATGGAAAATCTGTGGTGTAACGCTCGCTGACCGCATTCGTAACAGTGAGATCCGAGAAAGAGTGGGATTGAAAGAAAGTGTTGGTGTTAAAATGCGAAAGGGCATGCTCCGCTGGTTCGGTCATGTGGAAAGAATGACAGATGAAAGATTGACAAAGCAGATATACAATGCGAATGTGGATGGATGTAGGTACCCGGGGAGACCAAGGCTGACATTTCACGATCAGATCAATCGGATATTATCCGAGGGTGGTGTCAAGAGTCTCTGAAACCGGCGTGTTTGTATGAAAAGGGTTATGAATGTGAAGGAAGCAAAACAGGTTTGTCAGGATCGTGAGGTCTGGCACTCGATACTCTCTGCCTACCCCGTAAGGGACTTGGCGTGAAGATATGTAATGTATAAAGTAATCAATTTTTTGCTTTCAATATTGTCACTTTATTATTAATTCACATCAGTTAAAATTTAAAAATGAACTATCAAAGATATCAAAATATTACTTACATAACTAATAACTCAAAATGCGAAAATATAAAATAAAATCAACTTAAATCTTCTTCAAAATAAAAAAATTACATAGTTCTTAACTATTATACCTACAGTTTAATGATACTTATTACTTATTTATTGAATTTGAAAAAATTCTATTAAATTGAAAAAAAATTATATTCAGAGGAATCAGAATCTGCAGCCCTATAGAGCGCTGATAATACTGCTTTGGTCAAAGAAGATGACATAAAAATGTTATTAATTGAGGGGATGTCAGTCCAGAAACTACCGTCAGATGGCACATTAATATCAGATAGTATATTTTGGCCTAAAGTTTCTGCCAGCTCATTGTTTTGGTACAAGTGAGTGGTTGTATCAATCTGATTTTTTTTGACCAAGCTCTTTTTTGAGACCTTAGTTTTAGATGCATTGTTTTTGTTCAACGTTGTATTAAACATTCAGAGCATTTCTCTGACTCACAGCTAAGATGTTTCATGGCCAGCATTTCAGGATTAAATCTGCTCCATTTTACTTGATGATCACCCATAGTTCCTCGAAATTCTTTTAAATCGCAAGGAATTGATAATTATTTCTCCAAAATGCCTGATTCGTGGACTTCCCTTATCATAACTCCCGGACATTTAATTATAAGATGACTGATAGGAGAATCAATATTTGAAATGTCATTCCCTTCGGCAACTATTCGATCAGCTTTTCTTTTTAATACCCCTCCCACACCATTAGGAGCTTCTTTTCCGTGCCTATTTTCTGAGTTATTCTAGATTACACGTCGTAAATTTGTAATTTCCCAGTTAAACTTGGCCATCACGAATAACATTTTTCAGTTTTTGTATTATGCAGATGGCGAATCCGAAATAAAATAAAATGTTTCTAGTGCAGGATTACTACTAATAATAAAGTTTAACGCAGGACCTAAATGGAAGCAATATCCCATATAGCAAGAGCATCATTTTTTTATTTTTTTTTATTAAAGTACTTTTGTCTTTTTTTTTAATTGTGCGTGTAATATGGGATCATTTTTCTGAAACAGTCAATAATAAAGCTGACATTAACGTTTAGGATCTTGTAAATGTTGTTTATAATTATAATTACGGAATCATGCATGTTTCACGAAGAAAGTTTTTTTAAATTTCAAGGAAACTCAGGAAAAAGTGATTACCCTGGAACTTACGTACGCCTAGGGAATCAATACCAATGGAATCAATAAAAGGAAGTTTTTTTGTTAATTTGGCTAAAATCTTTGTATAATACCAATACTGATAAAATATATAGTTAATAGCCCTTTACCCCGTATAGTTTGTCATAATTAAGAAATCCTGAATTATTAAAAAACAATTAAACGTGTAGCCAGGATAATCAATGACCCAGTGTAACAAAGCCAGGGGAATCAAATTCTTACCTTCGTAAACTGAGTTCGGAGCAATGGGACGCATGGCTTCCCTTCACGGTGTTTAAATCGCTACTAAAGCTTGCTCGCCAGTGCAAGTGCACATTCCAATGACATTCATAAAGTGATGTGCATCAAGTTTTGTGATGAGCCAAAGGGATCAACACTTAGCCTCGGACAAAACTTAAACTTAAATTATAAAGAAAACTACATAACATACAGACACCATGTATTTATTAATTGAATTGTCAATTCTTGCCTTATCCTTTAAGTCACAATAATCCTTTATTTTCGTTCATAAAATTATATAAAACTAAAGGTTTCATTAGATAAAACTAAACTGATTCGACTACACTCTATTTTATCTTTATTTGCTATGCGATAACGCATAAAGTTTTCAAAATTATAGTGCTACATCGTGTCAAAAATTTTTCACGTCTTTGAAGGCTCCATACAATCCAGTGATTGCCTCCTTTTAGACGCACAACACTACTACCCATCGTCTAGCGCAGGTCGCGCCATTCTGTCGGTCAACTTGTGTGAATCCCAGGGCGTTTTGCGCGCGCGTTGTTGTTGGCATCGGGCTGCCAGTGGATAGTTATGCGATATCATAAGTATTTTATTATATAACGCAGTTTTTACAATGTTATTATTCTAAAATCAATTATTTTAGTATAATAAAATTGAGTTGTATTGACATTTATTTGTACTTTTTGGCACAATAAGCGGCTATATATATATATATATATATATATATATACGTTGACTTTCTAAGACGTAAAAGCTTTACAGAGTAAGACTAGTTTTCCGTGCTATTACCACACCATCTCTGAGCATCGATCAAGTTTATATGAAAAAGAAAGTGTGCGACACCGCATCCAGTTCAGAAAATACCGTGTTTACGTGAAAGTGTTAAGTACTTTTATAGTCTCTTAGGAGTCTTCATTTGAAACTTTGCTAACATGTAATATGTGCAGATAACCCTAAAAGTAGCTCGTGTTCATTTAATTTAACAGCAGCTTGCGTAATCGTTACCTTATATTAAGGTGCATATGAAACCCTGTGAATACTATTGTTATGTGATTTTTTGATGTATATATAAAGCAAATAATATACAAGTATCTACTGATATTTTCTTGGGATGATATTTCAGTAGACATCTCATTCCCCGTAGAAAGGGAAGGATATACCTTTGCTAAACGAGGTGAGTTAGTAGTGATGAACATTCTTTTAAAGTGATTTTGACATATAAATACACGTGAAAGTCGTTTTGACGTAAAGCACTTTAAATTATAACGATTTGTACTCTTTAACCACTTATTGAGCCATTTCTCGTTACAAAAAAATCAACCAAATTAGTAATTTTGGGTGGCCAATAGTTCAATTTAGTTCAGTTAAAGTGCCAAAATAAAATATTTATAAAGAAATTAGTGTATTTCTTCGTCGCCGCCAAATCTCACTTAATGTTTTTGAGTATCGAGGCCACTACTTTACTCAAGACATGACTTTGTACAACAACTTATGACTATTTTAAAAATAATTTATTAATACAAAAGACATAGCAGCATGGCCTAAAGATCTTTGCCGGCCCATGAAAGGGGCAAATTAACTTTAAAAAAAGTGTTACGGAAGATGTTGCAGCATGATCTAAAGGTCAAAGCCGGCGTTAGAAAAGGGCAAATTAACTTAAAAAATAGTGTCACCATGGTGACCCTCAGGGTCATCGTTCCAAATGGCGCTACGATCAACGTTTCATTATATGTAGTTTTTCTGGCGTGATTGAATGGTCAACTATCAAGTCAATTTGTAGTCAAAGGTCATTGTCCAGTTGACAATTGATAGCTGAAAGGTAAAGATATATAAATATAAAGAAACAAAAAGGTTTTTTTTGTGCCATTGTTAATGAAGATTTTTCTTAATTATTGCATTTCGTGTTTATATTGAGTGAAACTAGTCAATTTTGATGGCATTTTGTACAATTTTGTTTAGTGAAAGTGCACAAATGAAATAATCATGAAGATTTTAGTGTATTGTATTTTTTTTCACTGCTGCCAAATGTCACTAGATGAGCTTGAATAACGAAGCCACCGCTTTACTCAAGACCCTGACATTACTTTGTATATAGTGACCATTGACCTCTAAGTATATGGACTTGAAATAGCTACGAACAAAGCCTACCATTGGCTACTAAATATGGCTGCCATTTTGACATTATAAGGCTGTCCAGAAAAAGTAGAGTATCGATATCGATACACGATCTATAAGTGACGATTGATAGTTAAGTTTAGGAAAATAGATAAGAATTATTATTTATCTACCGAACGAAATCGCAACTATCACCTTACTTACTTTGTGCTACTCAATCGGCTTATACCTAAATAGGGAAATGTAATTAAACGAAAGAAAGAATATTTGTTTACTTTTCGCGAGCACGTTTTTTTTACATTGTGGCATGCAAATATGTTTATTCTTTATATAAGTTAACTCTTTATTTTTATTACAAAATTCATTATCATTACAAAAGAAAATTGATCACATTACATTCAAACTACTTTCTATACTTTTAAGTGAGCACTTGAAAGAATACTTATTAAGCTTGACTGTGATTTATATTTTCAGTGGCAATGGTATACATTCTTATCTTGTCCAAATATTCTTTTCTGGGAACGTAAAATAAAATATAGATAATTGTAATAGTACATCACTATAAAAATTGAACACTAAATATGGATGGCAAACATGAGAACTGTCATGACGTTACTTTAAATCGACGCCAAAATGAGCATAGACAAAAATGTCGTTATCTCTTTCGGCGTACATAATATCAACATTTGTTTAAAAAGACACAGAGATGTTGTTAAGTTATATGTCGATTCCAACGGTATTTATACAACTAAATTCGCTATAGAAAATTGTTGCACTTCTTTATATATTACTATTTCTATGATAGTGACTTATAACTGCTAAAGACTTATTTAATACGGAAGACATGACAGTATGGCCTAAAAGTAGTCTTAGCCGTCCCCAGAAAGAGGGAAAGTAACTAATAATAGAGAAAAAAGTGTCACACATGTTTCAATCAGGGCCATCGTTCAAAATAGTGCTACGACCAACGTTTCGTTATATGTAGATTTTCCGAATACAGAAACAAACAAGCCCAATAATAATTTCCCAGTCGTTGACCATTCATTCATTCAGACGCTCTACTTTGGATGTGACCAAACGAAAGGAGCTGGTACTGGAGTACTCATTCCCAGAAATGAGAACAGTATACCCTATGAGGCCTAATTTTCGCTTTGTAAAGTTGCAAACGATAGGTCGGCTTAAATTACTGTCTCGCCTTCCTGAACAAACCTAGCCTTTTAAAGGCTATTATTTCATTTCGGCTAATTTTAGCTGATCACTTAACTAAATCTAACTTTTATCAATAACATATTACTTATTACATTTAACTCGCGTTAGAAAATATTTTGTACAGTATTGAAAATACTCCCTCAATAGACATACTGAATACATAAACATTGTAAGGAGCTTGTTTGAATTTCCTACAAAGTTTTGTAAAAACGCCGTAAAGCCATTATAGCTCATGAATACATCTGACATTGAAAAATCGAACCGTGAAGGAAACTTCGCTATTATAATGTAATGTATTGGAAACTTTCATACGGTTCAATACAACACCCTGTACATGTAATTTATGCAATCTGAAAGAATATCTTTTGTTACAGAAATTTTCCCTCACATTGGTGCAGATCCGCCGAACAGATCATCTAATTCTCTGCCTGGCTGCTCGTAAGAGGCTACCACAGGTTATATGGGTGATGACTTATGAACAACAAGGCCGCTAGTGGTGACGTGCCGTGCTGCAAATCATTTGGGTAGGGGTCTGTTACCTTACCTATTCCTGTCGCTATAATAATAGTGTTTCTGTCCAAAAGGATGGGTGGCGGTAGACTTGCTAATCTACATCGTCTATGGTATTATGGTTATTACCACCAGGAGAGTCGTTAACTTGTTTGCTGTCTTATAATATTAAAATTAAATTAAATCATTTTCAAACATTTTCGCCGTGTTTATTCCCCTTTGCAGAATAGATCAACTGCCTTCCAGGCAGCTCGTTAAAGGCGAGCATAGACTTACAGTCACTAACACCGCCACATCTGACTAACAAAGTTTTGCTGCGACCTGTCCGGATTGGTACCACCGCCTTATATATTTCTGCTGCC
>NJDC01000238.1:38764-49688 GCA_002245475.1 Calephelis virginiensis | reverse complement strand
AAACAAAACATTTCTAACCATTTCGTGATTTTTGTTTGTTTCTTTTTTTAATACAAAAAAGTTGAGTTAAAAATTTCGGGTTGTTTTATAATAGAATTTGTTTCCACATAACACAAATACCTTCATACAAATGGCCTGCAAAAAAATGCAAATGCAAAGCGAAGAGTAAAGAGTACAAATTTTCAATCTAAACTATGTTACATTAAAATCGAAAAAGTGGAATACCAAAAAATAAGATTAAATAAATAAATATCCCTAGACAGCTTACACTAATTGAATCTAACTCCAAAGTAAGCAAATTATATGCTTGTGTTATGGGTGTTAGGCAACGATTCTAATACATAGAAATACTTCAATGGATGCCAGAATACATTTAATAAACACCTAGACCCGGAAATGCAAACATCTAAATGTTCATCACACAAATGCCTGCCCCCGTCGGGAATTGAACCCGGGCCTCGTAGTTAGTCTGTGTGGTTAGGCGTGGACGCTACCCATTTGACCAACGATGCGGCCATTTGTAATAATTTAATAAAGTTATCAGTTTGTATAATAATGACGACGCATTCAAATATTCAAATTAATGAAAAATATTCATATTCTTAAAATAGAAATCACATACACAACCAGCTCGGGTATAGTAAATGCGCGGTTTGACGCACGTCACTACTTCATGCTCTCATAATCCGGAAAATTCAATAATGCTAATCGCATTCCACTACGCGTCTACACACAGATGCTCTAAACTGCTAGTTTTAATCTCATTAAACCACAGCAATGTATGGGAAAGTGTATATGTTTTTAATTGATCTGGGTACAAGTAATAAAGGTGAGATACAACCGTCGCCTACAGCATCCTGCTTGTTGTCACCGCTGGTTTACTAAGCTACTCCGAATAAAACTTCTGACTTCAAACACCGGAGTCAAAGCTCCGTAACATCCCTACCGTAGATAATGCTGGTACAAACCTGATGAGCGGGTCTTGACCCTAGAAAGCAAATCGACGAGCTACTCTTTTCTCCTACACAGACCACAGCTACGCCAAAACTAATGATATGGTGGCAGGAATTGGTGAGGCGTTGGTACTAATTCGAAGATGCTGCTGCAAAGTACTCTACATAATTTTTTTTTTCATTTATTTAATAAAATAAAATACATTTTTTTAACAAAAAGCTTAGCAAAAACCTTAAATTGGTTTGTCCGCAAGCTTACCTGCCTCCCGCAACAATTTAAATTGTAATATTTTAAAAAATACTATAATTATATTAGTATTAGCATTTTCAGCATAGTATGAACTGGTAATACTTTACAATGTTTAAAGATTTCAATATTTTCACTGTTACATAATTATTTAAATTTTATTATTCTTGGTAATAACATTTTTAGTATTCTTAACTGAAATGTGTATATTTTATCCAAATAAGTTTTAAATGTTCTTCCATAGCTTGTCAGTCCATATGCGATTATGGACTCAGCAAGCGCATTATAAAGATTTAGGAGAATAGTGAAAGGTACTTTATATTTTAAAATAACAAACTTAGCTGAAATTGCTCTTAATTTCTTACTGACGTGCTCAATATGGTTACCTCAATTAAATCGCTCCTACACTATGAGTCCTAAATATTTGTAGGAAGCTACTTGTTTCAATCTATCACAGTTACACATCATACATGATGCAGGTATATTCATGTTATGCAAACACGTATGCTTGTGTGCAATTAATTTAATAATTTTGCTGACGTTTTTTGCGTAACTTGAACGTACTTGCATTATTTTAGTTTCATTAAAATTTATTACAAGTCCTGCGTCATGAGACCATTTGCATAAATTAGTAAAATCTTCCTGGCTTCTTTACTGGCTATAACGCGGCATGTATCATCTACGTATTGATACACCGAACTATGCTTAATAACATTTTGCATGTCATTTATATAAGTAAGATAATGCGAATTTCCTAGCACTGATACTTTTGCTGTTCCTTGGCTTACTGATATTTCGTCACTAAATTATTTTCCTATTTTGACTTGATATTTTCTATCTTTTAAGTAGTCACAACACACACCATTTTAAGAGTGGTCCACGGACGCCTACCTTTTCCAGCCTTAGAATGAGTTTATCATGTTTTAATGTATCGAATGCCTTACTGAAGTCTATAATTAAGAGTATTACTTGTTATTTTTCATATAAGCAGTTGTTAATTTCATCTGTAAACTTTATCAAAAGTGATGAGGTCGATTTATCTTTTTGAAAGCCATATTGGGAACTAGACATGATATTGTATGACGTGTTGTAACTCTGTATCTGGCTGCAAATATATTTCTCGATTATTTTATCAATAACCGGTAGTATCGTTATTGGCCTATAATTATCGTAATGACTGTAGGATCTATTTTTATGAATGAGTCTAACAATTCCAATTTTTAACTCTGATGGATACATCTCATTATTATTGTAATAATGGAATCATTCTGTAATCATTACTAAATTACCCCCAGCAGGTGATAACGTCGTCACATCCCGAAACCATAACCAAGTGATTGAAAACCTAAGTTTAGTGAAAACAAAGAGAAGCGGATAGATTACCGAGGGCTTTACGAATTGATGATACCATCTGGAGAGATTTTTTTGGGAAATAAAACACATGGTTACACGTTTGCAGGGGCGAGAGCGAGGCGCAGAATGTTCACACTTCACTGGGAGTTTTACGTAAATTATAATTGCCAAATAAATATACTCACAATGCTATAAAACAATCTAGAACCTATTCCAAAACATCATTTTCTAAGTTAGATTAACCATATAAATCAAAACAGAGTATATAAGCTCATAATAATATTATACAAAACTTCGTTATTTACTTAAAATAAAATCACTAAGATATCAATATTTACATAGACTCAAAGTATGTGTAAGGTACCACCGCGTGCCATCCTTCGGATTGGGTCACTCCCGCCGATACCGTCTACTTGTCTCTGGTCATATGCTACATTGTCTTTGGTCGTCGTGCACACAAATAATAATTTACTCTAATTAAAACTGTTATTGGCGCGTGCTTAAGCTTCGACAAGTCAAGATAGGTGAAAACTAAATACTTGTTATCCTAAATATAAAATTGATTATTTTATAACAAAAAAATAATTATATAATTATATTTTTGTGTAAAATTATCTATATATATCATTATGTTGCAAATTCAATAAGCGGTTATCCATAAGTTTATATATACGGAAACTACGAGTACATGGGGCACACTAAAAGTTTTGCACTTCTAGCAAATCGGAACTATTTGAATTTCAAATGTTATATTTTTAAAACGTTGCAACCTTCTTAGTAATGAAAAAAAAAACAATTGACGGAAAATTATTTGCCAGTTGTTTTTTTATCACACATCAAAGTTCTACCTACGCCACGAAAATGGAATAAAGGCAAACAGATTTTAAAGCGATGATTTTTTATGAGTTTAAAAGTTCTGTTTCTCCACAAGACTGTGCCTCTCGTCTTTAAAATGCTTTTGGGAGAGAAGCACCTTGTTTGAGCACCGTGAGGCAATGGTTTACCGAATTTGAGAGAGGTCGAGTTTCTTTACATGTGGAATTTCTTAAAGGGCGGCCTTCAACTGCCGTCACCGAAAATAATGTGGCTACTGTTAAGTGGCTAATTGAAGAATAGTCCTCGAATTGTCTCATAGGGGTTCCTATGAGACAATTCGCTAACTGAAATAGTTCGAAAATTTGTTTGGTCAAAAGTGTTACCCGATTTAAATAAAGGTACTACCTTGACTTGTTTCATTAGATCTGAAAATACGCCATTATATATGGAGCAATTAAATATAATGGCCAAATGTGCTGCAATATCATAAATTATTGACGCAGTCGTTTAAACAAAATGTCCTAACAAGTCTGAAGTTTTCTTAGTTTTTAGTGACTTAAAAGCTTTAATTACGTCTTTCATATCTACATAGGTAATATACTTTGATACATTCAGTTACAGATTGCTTCAATATTGATTATGAAATAATAGAAGATAAGCAAAGAGTTTTAGTTGTTTCAATTAGAATTTGTGTGAAGAATTTTTCAAACTCTTTTGCTATTTTCACATCCTCTTTAACACTACGTCCATCTATATTTAATTCAAATCCGTCATTAATAATTTGAAATTTACCGGTTTTCGTATTTATAATATTTCACGTGGTCTTGAATTTGCTATCGTATCTTTAAGTAATGTTTTTCAAAAACATTGACTTAGCAGTGGAACATACTCTTTTAAACAATTTTGAATAAACTTTAACATAGTTTTTTAATTCAATGCTATGGTTATATGATTTTTCATAATATAAATCAAATAACCGTTTTCTACTTATTAATATACCGGTTGTTGCCCATTTACTGAAACACGCCCGTTTTTCTATAACTTTTTTTTATGTATGAATACTTTATTATGCTCGGTGTCAATTAATTTATATAACGAATTAAATAATTGATTTCAATCATCGTTATAAAGTAAATTTGGCAGTTTTTCACATTATTCCGAAAGTATTCTAATCGACTAGAATTTATTGGATTATAAACAATATATTTCATTTGAGACTTCTCAATTTTCATAGGAAAAATAGCTAATTGACAGTGATCAGAATATAATTCATTTATAACTGAAAAGCTAACTGGTGATATATTTGTAAAAATGTTATCGAAGCATGTAGCACTAGTTAATCTAGTGGGTTCCAAGAATATATTTTTTTTAATTATATGATTTAAACATATTGAGAAATCTACAAGACAGGGAAGATTTTTCCAATACATTAATGTTAAAGTCTCCACAAATAATAATATTTGTTTTTTTGAATTTGAAACCTTAAGCAATACCTCTTCCATCGTTTTACAGTCAGCAATGAAGCCACCGGTCAGTACAGAAGTACATCTTGCCAATAGAAAAACGTATCAAGAAACGGAACGTCTACTGTAAGAAAAAATGTCACCGGTCTGCCAGAGCCGAGTAGATCACAGGTGCCCCGCTCACCAAGCAAGAAGGGTGCGGGGGTATCTACCTATAGCAAGTCAAAGGCATGCAAGATAGCAAAAGCAAAGGAAGAATTACTTCACCTACGAGTAGAACTTGCCGCACCGCGCCTAAATGCATTGGAAGCGGAAGAAACAGATAATGAAAAAATTAAGAAATATTTCTTGCATCTAAAACCTGCTAATGCCTACTCCGAGATACAGATTCTATGACTTCGCAAAAAGAAGACGCAGATTTATTGAAGTAAGAAAGATTTCTTAGAATAGAAGCCGAGCTGTGCGGACTCTACGCACTACCTGAGCCGGTGACGTCGTATGCCGCACCCGCAATACAGAAAAGACTACCGAGAGTCCACAATGTCACAGAAAAGACGTTCGCCTACGGTTGTCCTGTGTGTGATCAACAGGGACACATGACAGCTGACTGTGAACAATTCAAGTCATTGGATGAAAACACAAGATGGGATGCAGCCAAGTCTAAGCGCCTATGCTTCCGGTGTCTCCGCTACAGAACCAAAACTCACAGCTGTCGTACGAAACCTTGTGGTATCGATAACTGCAAATATCTACATCACAAGATGCTGCATCATAAGAAGACAGCTGATAGACTGGTACCAAACGAAAAAGAAGCAACAGAAACTATCAACTCTGCCTGAACAATGAAAAGTAAATAGTCGTATTTGAAAATTATCCCAGCTCAAGTAAGAGAACCGAAGGTAACAGTCAACACCTTCGTTCTAATGGACGACGGGTCAACAGTTACTTTAGTTGTCAACGATGTAGCCAAACGCATCGGAGTCACGGGATCCGTCGATCTGCTCAGAATAGAAGTCATTAACGACATGAAGACGTCAGAGCAAGCATCCAGAAGAGTATCCATAAAACTCAGGGGCTTAAACGACCACGAAAAAGAGGTACAAGCACGTACAGTCAAAAACCTTCTTTTCTCGTCGCAACGGGTACCGAAAGAACTACTTAAATAATGTACACATCTTGAAGATATTTGTGAAAATCTTACATATACCAACGCCAAGTAACAAATACTAATAGGACAAGACAACAGGCATCTTCTGTTAACATCAGAAGTAAGAAGAGGAAATAGAAACCAGCCGGTGGCATCACTCACTCACGGGTTCTACACGAAAGTCAAACACGAACCATTGGCCACTCCGTTATCTTCGTATCTCACATGACAGAAGATACCAACGATAACCTATAAAACCTAGTGAAGCAGTATTTCGAAATGGATGCAATATGTCTTAACCCGAGAAAACCAAGATCGGACCCGGAAGAACAAGTATCTTAGAAAAAACAACGAAACAAACAGAAACAGGAAGATACGAGACAGGTCTATTATGGAAGAAAGAAAACGTTACCCTCCCTGACAACTATGATAACTCTTTGAAAAGGCTACTCAACATCGAAAAGAAAATCGACCGAGATCCAGCTCTGAAACAAAAACATACAGAACAGATAGCAGTCTCTAATGGCTACCTGTCCCGAAGACGAAGACTCCAAACAAGACGTGGTACCTACCACATTTCGTGGTTGTAAATCCTATGAAGCTGGAAAAGCTCCGAGTACTGCACGACGCTGCAGCTAAGACGAGAGGAGTCGCACTTAACGACATGCTGTTAAAAAGGTTTGACCTTCTACAATCACTGTCAAGGATGGTGATGCGTTTCTGTAACACGCGCTGGGCATGACAGCAGACATAAAATAAATGTTTATGCAAGTAAAGTTGCGGACAGAAGACAGAGACTAGCTTCGCTATCTCTGGAAAGGCGATAGGCGTGACGACCAACCTCCAGAAGAGTATAGAATGACATCATTGATATTTGGTGCATCAAGTTTTCCATCGACAACTATATATATAAAGAACCTGAATGCACAACAGCATCAAAAAACTCACCCAGAGGCCGCGGCAGCCATCATAGAGAAACATTACGTCAACGACTACTTGGATAGCTTCAAAAACCTCGAAGATGCTGTACATGTGACCAAAAGTGTAAAAGAAATACATATGAAAGCACATTTTGAACTAAAACAGTGGAAGTCCAACTCAGCATCACTACTAGAGGCCCTGGGGGAAAAACAACCTAAAGAAGATATGGAGTTAAACAAGTCCGAAGAAAAGACAGAAAGAGTACTCGGCGTGTTACGGAAAATGAACACAGACGAACTCACTTTCAACCTCAACTTAGCTCGCATACCACAGATATTAATTGACGGAGAGACGCCGACAAAAATAGAAGCACTACGTATCGTTACGTCACTATTCGACCCGCTTGGTTTCACCTCGCCTGTCACTGTAAAGGCGAAACAACTATTACAAGCCCGCACCGGAACGAGATGCGACAAAGATGCACGGCGGGAATGATGTGCGGAATAACTAAAAACGTGTAAATTGTGTTGATTGTTTGACAGCGTATAAAATGTAAAATTAACTATGTAAAATAAGTATTATATTTGTCTTAGGTTCATGTGTATAGTATAATTTAATTAAACCCGTACAGTAGAGCTTTTTATCATAGTATTGGATTAACAATAACTTCTTTTGTCATTAAAAATAACATTCTGGCTCACTGTACGACTAATAAAGTTAATAAATTAAGTTTTAAAGCCGCGGCTCTCCATACGGTACAACCCTGTTGGATGGGTCCCTTAGCGACCCCGGCTCACTGTATGGTCGAGTCGTAAGACAGCTAGTACCTTATGTAAAATTTGTGTTTTAACTTGTGATTGGTCAATTTAATGTATTCTGATTGGCTAACCAATCAAATTAGAGTATCGAGAGCTCAGAAATTGTATAAAAAGACGCATTTTTTTGTAAATAAATAACACTCGAAAAGCAAGCTAAGAAAATTGTACTCCTCTGCTCTGAAATAAAGAAGCTTCAAGTAAATGCTGTTTCTCTTCACCAATCCAGCTATAGTACACACTAGTTCATCGAAATTTCTGCACATTTTAGCTACCAATAAGTCGTTTGAGTTTCTGATTTTCTTTGAAAAGTGTCCCTAGGCAACGTTGCTTCTTTAACGGAATTTGGAAAAAGAAGGGAAGTAGAACATATAACTTATGTTCTACTCGTATGTATTTTATATGTATGTCAATAGAATTCTCTGGCATTTGTGAACCGATTTTAATTTTTTTTTGTTTGAATAGTAGCAGGTGGTCCCATAACCCATTGCCACCAAGTCTGGAATTGGTAATGGAAGTCCACGAAAAATGAAGAAAATATTCATTTGTTTGTATACTTAGACGACATGATAATTAAAGCCGGTTTTACAGTTTTAATCCGGTTTAACTATTGTTAGAGATATTTTTGGGAATCAGAAGTTCAAGAAGCAGACGAATCTCTAGATGGTAAGGAATATTTCGTTGTTAGCCTGGTATAAAGTCTCTTGTATGAGTAATTTTACCGGCTACCCTACCTTTGAGGATATAACATGACAATGGTGAGCACTTATGTCATGATGGTAAGTGTAGCGAAGACAGTGGTCTAAGTTAAGACATCGTAGAATTCTTCCATTAGGACAAAACCCGATCTTTGTCTCTTATGTGCTGCTATTTGAAAAAAGCCCAGTATACCTACAACTAATGTATTATACTTAATTTGTTAAAGAAAATATGAAAAATAAAATTATATTAATAAATTGGTTTCGTATAAACTTTTTCACTTTCATTTTTTAGTTTCCTTACTCAAAAAAAGTGTTGCGAGTTGTTACGAGATGTTGCTAGATTTTGCGAGTCTCCTGTTTTCAATCTATCTCACTCTAAGGTTGTCTGGCAGAGATCGCACCGAATCGATAAGACCCCCGTAATCAGTTAAGTAGGGTTACTCTGGAATCTCGATATCATACGAATTTGAAATTGGACTCGTATTTGTCAATTTAGGTACTTTTGAACACAATACTAGCGAATGATTAACATTTAGTCACAAAAAAATTCAACGAATTCTATTGAATCGAATAAAATAACTTATTTTTTATTGTAACTAAATGATAATAATTCGCCAGTATTGTATTTAAGAGTACCAAAAATTATACAGATTCCATTTTTTAATATTGCATGAATCGATTTTCCAGAGTAACTCTACTGACCAAGAATAAACGAATGAGATTCGTTTTGCGTCGTTTGAACAATACGGTCGATTTTCTGAGGATAGCTCGGTGCTGAGGCGTAATGTATGTCGAATACGACATGGTGTACCCAGTTTGTGGTGAGTTCTTCGATAAATTCAGCGAAGGACGCGACAAGTTGGATTGAACAAAATTTTGAAATGTAATTAGTTTTATCAGTAAGTACCATAAGCTACCACCGTAAAGGCTTACTTACCCTATCGTAGATACTCGTATTATAAATACTTCGCTATGTTGTAGCTAGAGTGTTAAGCCTAATATTATGCAAAGCTACCCCTACCATGTTCTCCGTAACAAACACAACAGAGCCAATATTGGTGGTAATTTTGTTGCGCACTCACTAAACTTATTTTAAGCTATCGCTGTCTTCTTTCAACGAAAGTAACAGAAAGCAACAAAACACTTTTAGTGCTCTAAAATAAGACAGTACCTACACGTCGTTCCTACAGACGTTTAATCGATTACTCGGTAAAAACGTCGCTTAAAAACATCACAATTTGACATATTCCGATTAACCTAACATGTCTAAAACGTTCCATCTCTTTTTTTTGTTTCATTTGAAAAATATAACATGCATCTAAAATAAATTTAGTTTGTGAACAGCAGAAGCAGCCAGACGACTTTTAACATATTATCGCTTTACTCCCAGTCCTCCCAGACCCAGTCTTGTACCCTATAACATGTTAGGGGACCCGGATCAACACGGGACAAAGATATCTATTGCAATAGATATCTTATACTACCTCACCCACAACTTTTATGTTCATTTCATTGATAGTATTCAATTACAAACTCTCACATGAGAAATCTATCCGCAAAGTACTTTTACTAACTTTCATGTGAAGTAATTTGTGACATTGTTTTCGTGTAACATACATAGATTTAGTATGTACAAGATTAACAAAGCGTGGGAGAGAGAAGTCCTTATCAGGTACAAATTGCCTTAGAGGAACAGAGAAAGAGAGTCAGGTACCTATGAGCCAATATTTACGCGAGTAAGAGCTCATAGTGTTCCTGTCATAGTGCATCGCTGTGAATTTTGTGAATTATTTTCATAATCTTACTATTTAACTGGAATAAAATATAAAGGCAATTACAATGTCGTGTTCTGTAAGCGCTTGTGATGTTACAAAACGTTACAATCCTAATAAATACACATTTTATAGGTAAATTCAACTTTGACATAAGAATATTTAGAACTGCGTTTTGTTAGTTTTTTTGCTACTTATCTGCTCAGAAGAAGATTTTACAATGTATTTATTTGCATTGTTTTATTTATAAGAGTATTTTACCCTTAAACGGCATAAGCAAAGATATTATGTAAAATAATAAATTGTTTGTTTACGCTAGGGCTTGACAACGCGGTGACGTCCTAAATATCGATGAATGTCAACCAAAGAGTATAAATACTCTTTAGCAAGAGATTTCAACATTGGTTGTTTAACCAACTTGTGTTTCGAAAAATACATTTCTACTTAACGTTACTGAGATGCGCTTATACGTAATCTTTTTATGAATACTTGATATTATTAAGTTTAATCATTAACGCATTCACAACCACCAACGCATATACGAGTACTTACATGTTTTCGTTACTTGCGTCCAGTGCTTTGGACGCGTCTGTGAGTTCATTTATTTAGCGAGCTGTGTCCAGTGACTATGTGAGTTACATACGAGTTCTATTAATTTTGCAATATTCTATTTATGTCTAATAAATTATTCCCTGGATCACTCACATTTGGTCATTTTTAACCGAATTAAAAAAGA
>NJDC01000238.1:27819-37967 GCA_002245475.1 Calephelis virginiensis | reverse complement strand
TTACTTATAGTTTGTTAATTTATCGATATCGATAACGTATGTGACCTTTTTAACAACCCTTTCTTTAACTCATACATAAACAATTTACTCACACTCACGCATATTTTTTTGTGGTTTCGCTTTTTAACTGACTTTGTTTATCTAGTACATACTAAATCAATGGTAAAATATGACCATGAAGCTATGTTACTACTGGAAGTTATACTACTTACAAAGAACTGATTTCATTTCCAAATATTATTGACTCTTTCTAATTTACATTTTGTTTTCAGACCTAACATCTAAATATATTTATTACTATTATAACTTAATCTAAGATATACGTGTATAAAAGAAAGTCATGTTACTTACATTATTTATAACTCAAAAGCAGCAGAACCGATTTGGCTGAAAATTTATCGGCGAAAGCTTATAACCAGGAGACGGACATAGGATACTTTTTATCCTGTTCGTCTGCAAGGAAACTAGGAAAAACAACATCTAAATTTTCCCATACAAACTGAACGGGTGAAACTAAGCTCGCCAGAACAACTAATAAGGAATAATAGTGATACTCTGACATGTACAATTTTTATAAGAAGTCGCTTCTGTGGTCTAGTAAACCGGTGTTGGGCTTGGCTAGTCCAATAATGAGAAAAAGTGATTAACTTCGTTCCATGTTCGCCAAACAGCTAGTTTGTGACATTATTTGCTTTTATTATGAAACTATCTGTTACTCTTGGCTTTGCATTGTTTACTGATCATAGCCCATTAATAAGGACTTTCATACAAATTTTCAATCCTTATTTCACCCCCTTAGGGGTAGAATTTTTAGAAAAGCTTAAGTACGTATCTACTTATTTTAATAAATAGCCCAAAAATAAAATGTCATGTTTCTAACTTAAAAAAACATGGCCTTCCATACAAACTTTCAACCGCTATTTCACCCCTTTGGGAGTAAAATTTCCGGAATTCCGTCGTTAGTGGGTGTCCACTTAATAAAACGACCTTACTCACCAAATTTCATGGCTGTAACTCTTTTTGCTCGACGATGATGAAGCAGTCAGGACATGCTATTTTATAAGTATAGAAGAAATTATTACAATGTATTTGAGAAACGATTTTGGTAATTTTTTTTAGGGTGTATGCTAGTATACGCGAATCGAGGAGTGGAGAGTGTCAAATAGGCACGTGAAATGAATGAATTGAGTTATGTAATGGATGAGAGATGTCTGGATTTACCGGCTGTTTGTATCAAAAAGATAATGAATGTGAAGGAAGCCAGACATATTTGTCAGGATCGTGAGGCCTGGCACTCGATTTTCGGCCTACCCCGTAAGGGGATTGGTGTGAATATATGTATGTATGTATGTATGCTAGTATCCATTAGGTATTTGTATACAAACATTTTTCCCAATCTTTGTCTTAATTGCATAAAATGCCTCCTTCACAACTAGGTTATCTGGTAAATATCGCTCCCAAGCGATAAGACCGCCTTTGTGTAATATAGTTAAATATTATGACATTATAATTGTGGATATTATAGAGTAGTAGTGTACATTATCTAGTGTAGAGTATCTAACATTTTAAGTCATAAGTGTCATAACGTATGATCTGAATAAACAAGAAATAGTCTTGGATACATAATCAAAGCTAACGACGTTTTGTGTAAATATTAAACTATCTAGTTCAAACGCATATCTTGTTTTTATTGCAAAGCGGTTACGGTTATAGGTTATCGGTTTAAGATAGACCGAAATTTCAGTGGGATAGGTATTGGGACATGTTTGCATTTCGGGGTTAAGTATTTCTATGTATTAGAATCGTTGACTAACTTTGTGTAACTTGTCCAGGGATATCTAATTATTTATATGTACTAGGTTGTATAGAAAATACTGATAGTTATCTATATGTGAGTTGGAACAAAGTTAACCAGATTAGCTAATAAAATTGTGCTTATTATTTCTATTATATTTATTTCTGACTCTAAATAGTTTGTAGGTCAAATACTAACTACCCTGACGCTAAATTATGATGGCAAATCTAAAACACATTACCTCAAAAGCACATTCGCAACTAACAAGGTTTATAAAATTTGCAAGGGCACATGAGATTGATCATGTTAAACTGTCATTGTACGTTGAGAAATGTTTTCAAATGCTCATTTTAATAAGCATTTAAAATATATAAAAACTGAAAAAATAATATTGTTAGTTAACCTTAAAAGATAAGTTACATGTTGTTGCTTATTATTTTTCATAGGAATTGTAAAGGGGAACATTTTCGTCGTAGATAAATTAAATTTAAATTCTAAAAAAATGAATGTTTTGGTTTTGGCGTCATATCCTGAAGATTCTGATCATGATAATCTGAGACTTTCTAAAACTACGATTTGATATGTGTAATGTTTTAATTTTATTAAACTTTTAAAGTATGTGAAAAACACGTTTTAAGATTCCGTTACGTAGATACGAAGCAACGAATAGATAGCAACGAAGTTAATAAAATATAAAGCTGATAAAATATAAATAATAAAGCTGATTTTGTAAAAGTTTCACTGGTACCGAAATAAGTTTTGGGATGTTTTAATTAAGCGCAGTACGCAGAAAAAACCCATCCCTTATCACTACCGGCAAAAAAAGAAGAAAAAATCCAGAACCAGATATTTCCTTGCCATTGTTGTCAAAACCTGTATTGTACTTCTTCAACGATGTCGACGTGGTACATGAAGATTTATGCATTATTACAGGTATCGGACAGAGCACTCTGCTCGGCCCACAAGGCCTGGTAAAGTTGTAAAACCGCGAGATTAGCAACGTTAAAGCCATACAAAAAAATATAATATCACTACTATTACAATTCACAAACGACATATCGGGTCGTGATGCAATATACCTACATACAACCACTTTGCAATTAAAACCTATCTTTTGAAAAAATAACTGTAAGAAACTGTTTGTCATTGCCCGATTAATCGTGTAACGTAAGGGCGAATGCTGTACATATGGACATTCACCGGATTTCTTTGTAAAATTGGTCGTATATTTAAAAATAAAACAGCAATCTTCGAACTATTTATTGTCTCTGTTACATAATAAAATAATATATAATAATGTTCAATCTTTTCTTGATTATCTATTTTCATTGCAAAGATATTAGCGATTTCTTAAAAACGCGGATATTGTCCATAGGTACAACCTATGAATGTACCTGTGGACAGTGTAAATGTACCTATAGACAGCTTTGTACCTATGGACACAGTGTTTATAATCTTTTGTAATTAACAAATTTAAGCTTAAAATTTACAATAGACGTGAGATATTATTAATTAAAAAGTAGTTAAAAAATGAAAAAAAATTCTTACAGTTACAAATAAGGGTGCCATATGAAAGCATACAAGCTTACATTTAAGTAACTTCCTCACGAAAAGAAAAATACTAATATGGAACTTTCAACAATTTGATAGTACACTGAATCTAGAGTTATTCAAAACAAATGCATCGGGATTTTCCTGCACCTTTAGCAAAAATACTTTTTTTTAATTTTTTTCATTTCATTTTCAAATTTTCGTTTTCATGTCTGTCAATTTGAGACTATTTTAGTATTCACTGTCCTCTAATAATAAACCGTGTAAAGCTGTCTGGATCTGTTAATATCTCTTATAATGTTCACATTATAATGTTTCCAAGTATTTCTTGAACAATAACGAGCTATTACATTGTCGCTTAGATTCCATACAATATATATCTTCCTCTACATTTTCAATATCAGTCTCCATACATTGTTTTTTCCAATTTTACTTTATGGCATTAAATAAAAATAAAATGTATATTAACCCTTAACACCATTCGTGGGGGAGTACAGTCCCCCACCAAGCATTTTTTGTAAATATTTTTTGCCGCCTGAGAGGTCGTGGGAAATGGACGTGTCTTGCTAACGTCTGTGGTTGGTAAGCTACGAGCGATTGAGGGACGTAGGTCCACCACGAGTGTAGTTATGTAAGTATAATTTTAGATTACCTATTCATCGTTTCATTTTTTTAAATTTTTTAAGCAAAATTAATAAAAACTTGTCTATAGGACAGGAAGATCATATGGTAAATGAAATAGAGTCGGATAAAAGTGAAAATAAGAATGTTTTTCCTGAACAAATATCGGAGTTGAGTGATGTATAGGGGCCCGTAAAAGCAAATGACTCTGTCACAGATAGTAATGATGAATTTGAAGATGAATCTGCAAATCATAGCCTGTATAATATGTATAAGTAGACTGACAGCAGTTCTAACGCTTTTGATGGCAAAAAAAGATGGATATCTATCCCCGTTTATATCCATGCCATCCAAGTTATAAGACTAAAAGTGTTCTTATAAAATTTATTTAAACTGATAAACCTATTGTGATTTTGCATGTTATACAAGATATTGAAAGTTTTATTAGTTATATGTCTGTTAAAAAAATTAAACTTATGTGATTTTAATTTTATTTTTTCATATTTAAGTACGACTCTAAATTACTCTAAAGTAATTGTAATCAACAAGTACTTATTTTTTATAAGACGTCAGAAATTTGACATTTATGTTTAAAATTTAAATAAAATTAAGTTTATAAGTTTTTACTGATGTCTTTTAATTATTCCATAAAAATGATAAATAAAACAAATATTTAAATGCATTTAAAAGAAAAAAATATATGGGGGATCTATGGGGGATAAACTTTTTGCGGTAAAAACATAAAGTTGTCGTTTTCTCCTGTTGTCTAGCAAATTAAAATATGGTTGTCAATTAGTGTTCCTATATTAAATAACGATATTTGTGCGTTTAAATTAAGACATAAATGTGTCCACTTTCAGGTCCCTTACGGGGTAACGCTCTGTGATATAATTTAGTCGACATGAGTACTATAGTTAGCTCTTCTTTTTGGAGTCTATTAAAATATGCGGATTGTACCTGATGCAGTCATAGCGTCAGAAATCAACGGGACTATTCCGTATCTTTTCAGTGATGATCACTATGTAAAGTGTACGTCAAATAGCTGTCAAATGACGTATTCTATATTGGCTATCTCCAGTGACCAAGAAACATACAATAGAGATAGCAAATACAAAACACGTCATTTGACACCTATTTGATGTACGCTTTAGCCAATGATGATCACTAAAAAGATAATAGTTATTCATAATAGTTACTCCTAGGTGTCCACTAGACAGGAAGTAGTTGTAAAATTAATTCAGTTCGATCGTGTCAAGACAGTTTTAGATTAACTGTTGCATAATAAATATTAATATTTTTGTGCAAAACACAAACTTTGCAACTGTAATATTAAATTATGATAAAAATATCCCAGTCGTTTTTCCCCGTGTTGGTCCGGGCTCCTTTGTAGAATAGACCATCTGCCTTCCTTGCTAGGCAGCTCGTAAAAGGCGAGCATTGGCTCACTGTTACTAACACCGTGACATCTGACTAGGTGGTAGAGTTTACGACTCGCCTGGATTGGTACCACCGCCTTATCTATTTCTGCCACCATAACGTCATGACGTGTTCCGGTTCGGATGGTAAAGTAGCCGGTAAACTTACTTTTGTTCGAGGTCTAACATCCCGGCCTCAGATTGGCAACACACCATTACCACCTTTGGTGTCTCTAGGCGGCGTGAATTTCTTGACATCAGGAAATCCGTCTGCTTGTTTGCCTTCCAACATCATAAAAAAAGTCGTATTTCCGTGACATGCAAACAGAAAACGTAAGAACATAGTAACGGACTGGTTAATCGACAAATAAACCATAATTCAAATAATGCACTGTATTATAAAGGTATTTAACTATCAACTTCAATCTCAACTGCGGCATATCATCGCATTCATAAATATCTTTGGTGTCAATAAAAGCTTGTCCAAAATAGGCTTTTTACGCGCGTAGTCTAGATACACGCCCGACGACGATACGAATTAGTGTCTTCGGCTAGTCGTGGATGTTCTAGTTGTACCTCTGCATACCTATTAGGGGATAGGAGCGTAAAGATACTTTTCTTAGCTTTAGGCGTTTATACCTATGGTATGCACTTGGTATAACATCAGTCGCGGTTGCGAACGGTCAATGTATTTTTTTTATTTTGTAACTAATACCTAGGTGAGCGTGCGATTTGTGAATGTTGTTTTAGTTTAATTATTCAAAGTTTGTACTTAATAAGGCAAAAAAAACATTATAGGCTATACTGTAGTGTTTTTGAGCTTCACTTGAAAGCGATTGAGTATGTTTTGTTAAAGAAATGTTGTAATTTAAAACAATTTGGTATGCATTAAAGGGTTTTGATTAGTGTAAAAAAGCAATATTTCACGATAGCAAAATTCAAATAAGCAGAAGTAGTTATAACACTAGAAGTGCGCAGCCCCATCGCGAGTTGACGCATCTTTCGGCTGTAGGTGCGAGTATTTATTTCAAATAAATAAATAACATTAAAAAAAACCGGCTTTAAAACTAGAAAGTAAAAAAAATAATGATTTAATATTAATTATATACTATCTTTAATTATTTATATGTACTATTTACTAATACGTTTGAAGTCGGTGCCAAACCAATTTAATGCTTACACATAATACAATTATTATTAGTTTAAGGCTTGGCACCGACTTCAAATCTATTATTAAATGGCAAATAAAAATAATAAGTATTATATAATTCATATTAAATCTTCATTATTTTTTACATTTTAGTTTTGAAGTCGGTTTTTTTAATTAATATTAAATCTTGTAGTTAGAGTTATTAGAGTTAGACTACTGTATATTACATTACCGCGACTATTTGGTACTTATTTTCTTTTGCATTAACCTGACTCACATTTTGTCCGTATTATAATCTATTGTATTACATAAGTTGGATAGCGTAACAGAATTATAAAATAAATAGAAAAATAGACATTTCTAACGCAACAGTTAACTAATTGCCCGAACATTCACAGTTAGATTAATTAGTCAGGGCCTATGTTCTTATTGTAGATAATTGGTGAAACTGAGATCTTAGTACACATTCTAAAATTCATAACGTTTGTGCCTATTATAAAAGCTAAAAAAGCATATTCACTGCCTTATCCCCAAATACGTAGGCAGAGGTATCACAAGATCACCCACGACTAGTCAAAGACACTAACCGCAAATATTATTAAGCTATCTACAGATAACAATAGGCGTTCTAGAGCTTTGTTGCTAAATTATTTCTGTTCGTTGAAAAATAGCAGCATTTCTACCCCGTATTGGTCTGGGCTCCTTTGCAGAACAGACTATCTGCCTTCTTACCAGAGAACTCGTAAAAAGTAAGCATAGGCTTACTGTTACTAACACCGTGACATCTTACTAGGTAGTAGAATTTTGCTGCGACTCGTTCGAATTGGTACTACTGCCTTACCTATTCCTGTCGTCATAACGTCAGTACTTATCGTTGACGTGTGTCGGTTCGGAGGATAAGGAAGCTTGTAAACTTCCCAGCCTCAGGTTAGCAACGCACCATTACCACCTTTGGTGTGTCTCTAGGTGGTGTAAATTTCTTACCATCAGAAAATCTGTCTGCTTGTTTACCTTTCAATATCATAAAAAAGGTTACCTGGCGCAAACGATTTAGAATATCACGATCTCTTATCATAGGTAGGTTGTTAATATTAACCATAGATCAATCGTAAGTAAGCCTATCTCCAACCTGGCACCGAATTCGGGGTAACGTAATCAATTCGAAAAAAGGCAGATGCTCATTTCCATGCAAAAAAAGATACTTGTAGGTGTACGCAAATACTTTAAGCTTTAAGTTTACACTATAGTTCATATAATAACTCTTTAATGGCTCCTGAACGTTATCGTTATTAATCTGAAGTTATTATAAATTAATAACATAGGAAATCCATAAACTTTTCAAATACCTATAAAAATGTGCTTCGGGTTTAATGCATGCAAATTGAAGCCCTATATTATTATATCGGTACGGTACAAAAATATTCTCATTAAATCTGTTCATTCGAAATTTTATCGGCAGATGTAGGGCGGGCGGATTGGATACGCGTTCAATTATAGCTGGGTGTAATCATTTTTGTTAAGGATATATTAATAATTGTAAGGTATATTTTAAGTTAAACTTAACTAAAATTAATTAAGATTTAAAAGATGACTTGTACATGTGTCAAATGTACGCTATTTTTGTATGCAAAAAGTAGGAATTTTCACCTCTTTTTATCGCCTATAGTTATCGACAGACCTATAATTCATGATTTATTTTTATCACCTGACTTAATAATTTAAGCGCAAAACTAAGTTTAAATCTGCAAAAACCCGACTTCATCTTCTATAAATACAAGGGCCATTCAATAAATTTTTAGCCTAAGAAAAAATAAAGAAAATTTTGAGAAAGTAAAGATTTATTTCTCAACATAGTCTCTTTTCAATTCAATACACTTGGAAAATTACACACAAAATGGAAAATTACAAAAAAGTTGGAGCATCGCCAGCAATGCTCCAACTTTTTTAAACCGTAAAAAAAATACAATTTTCCGAGGTCTTAAAAATAGGCCTCTGTGGCGGCGATGACCTCATCATTCGACCCAAATCTTTTGCCGGCGAGTGACTTTTTCAGATTTGGGAACAAGAAAAAGTCGCATGGAGCCAAGTCTGGAGAATACGGTGGATGGGGCAGCAATTCGTAGCGCAATTCGATCAATTTGGCCATGACGACGGCGGAGGTGTGAGCCGGCGCGTTGTCGTGGTGGAACAGCACTTTTTTTTGCCAAATGGGGACGTTTTTTTTCAATTCGGCGTCGAATCTGCCCAATAAGTCAGAATAGTAGATTCCCGTGATTATTTTACCCTTCTGGAGTAAATCGATGTAAATCACACCTTGTGAGTCCCAAAAAACGCTAGCCATCACCTTTCCTGCCGATTGAACAGTCTTCGCCTTCTTTGGAGCACGTTCGCCGGGTAAAGTCCACGGTTTCGACTGTTCCTTGGTCTCTGGTATGTACCAGTGAACCCATGATTCATCGACGGTCACAAAACGGAGCAAAAACTCCGCCGAGTTGCGTTGAAACTGCGCAAAACAGTCTACAGTCTCAGCTATCTCGTGAATCTTCAGTCGCCGGTCTGCCAACACGAGATCGTGGATTTATTTTACGTTTTCTTCTGTAGTAGCCGTTTTCGGTGCACCTGGGCGTGGCTCATCAAAAACCGACGTGCGACCATGAGCAAACTCGTTGAACCAATTTTTGACGGTCGCCATCGAAGGAGAAGAGTCACCGTACACAGCATCCAAGCGCTCTTTGATTTCGCTGCGCGTTTTCCCGTCCAAAAACAAGACTCTAATCACCGAACGATATTGTTCTTTTTCCATTTTTGCAAAACCGGCCGACACGCTCGTTCCAAAGGCTGTCAAAACAAAACTAATGAAGGGAAAAGACTGAAAACTACTTCATAGACTTCAAAAAGTATTTACTGCACGATAGTAAAACTCTTTTGTAACAACAACGCCATGGGGCGATGAGGCTAAGTAATTATTGAAGGCCCCTCGTACATCATTTAAGTACACAAAAATCGAGTATTTATTTTTTTTCGTTTTTCTTGACATCCCATCATCAAATCCTGATTTGCAAGCACTAAGGCCTTGGAAGAACGTCCTTTTAAATGAAGCTAAGCTAAGTTAGCCATTTTAAAACGAGGTTTTGAGTTAGAAAGCTAGGCTCACTTTGCATAATTCTGTGCTAATCCCAACGTTATTGTATGGAAGCGAGAGTTGGGTATGTCAGAAAAAGCATGAAAGTAGGATAAATGCGGTCTGTTATAACCCTGAACTGTAGGCTAAAAGGCTTACTTCAGTGCTCCGCCAACAAAATCCCCAAAAGTGCTTCACCAGCACTTTTGACCCTCCTTCCATTCCTATAGCGATACCCAGTCAGTCTCCGTTCAGAATCCTACCAGACAACTCCTGTGCTATATCCTTACCAATTCTACTAGTTCTTATATTTTAAATAATTGTATTTTATATTTAAAGTAAATATAGAAGTGTTCAAATAAATTTCTTTTTTAAAACTTAAATCCCGAGGCCCAGTGTAACATTGGTGGCAGCTATAAGGGATCTCAAAACAGATCCTCGGAACGTCTCCAAAACTTGGAAACTATAAAAACAGTGCAAAAACTAAACAGTGCA
>NJDC01000237.1:151208-173653 GCA_002245475.1 Calephelis virginiensis | reverse complement strand
TCTGATGGCCCAAATCTTTAGTTTATGTGTGCGACTCTAAACCACCTTATAGCATGGAACACGACAGTACTAAACACTGATTTTATGGCGCCAGGAATAGGTAACGCGGTAATAATCCTGACAAGCCTATCTAGTCAGACTGACTACATTAGAAAAAATCCAGTAGCTATAAAAACAAAAGTTTTTAATAATGTCCGACAAAACCGACCTCGATCATGTCGGCTATCAAACAAAAAAATCCGCATCGATATCAGTCTACCCGTTTGAGAGACTACAGAGAGAGATACAGACACACAGACATGCTCTAGACACACAGATACGTCATGTTTATAAGTTATAACACTACCCTTTTCTTCGTTTGTTAAAGATCTAAAATACCGAATCACTATTCCTGCGTGTGATTGAGTCGTCACATTCCTACGCCAAATAAATATATATGGTTCTCTTGCTTGTTTACATTTAGAAATGTTTAGCTGAGACAAATGCAAACACTGTATAATTATATAACATTAAATGTTATTAGCAGAATGATAGATAATGTTTTAAACGTTATGTACAATATTATAATGTGTTTATTTATTCAAAAAGTGTTCATCTCGAAAAGCAATTATTTTAATTGAATTTATTGTAATAATAAAAGAAGCTATCACACAGACGGATCTTTCAAGATATTCTCGCCGCCTATACCAATTATAGTAATATAGAACTTTCACTACTTTTCTAGGTGGGATACTGAATAGTGGGTAGAAACGGGTTTGATAGGGTACAGCAGTGTTTCCCAAACCGCGACCCGGTAACGGGCCAAGCTCGACTCAGACCATTAGGGTTACTCTTGAATCTCGATATCATGCGAATTGGAAATTGGAATCGTATATGTCACTTTAGGTACTTTTGAACACAGAATTAGGGGATTATTAACATTTAGTTACAAATAAATTCAACGAATAGGATAAAATAATTTACTATTCACTATTAACTAAATGGTAATAATTTGCTAGTATTGTGTTCAAGAGTACCTAAAATGACATATTCGATTCCAACTTCCAATAATGCATGAATCGAGCTTCGAGAGTAACCCTACAAATTGGGAATTTGAAATGAGTATGTCATTTTAGGTACCCTTGAACACAATACTGGCGAAATATTAACATTTAGTTAACATTTAGCAATAATAAATTTTATCAGATTTGTTGAATTAATTTGTAACTCTATGTTAATAATCCGCTAGTACTGTGTTCAAAGTACCTAAAATGAACATGAACATTAACGATTCCAATTTTCAATTCGCAGGATATCGAGATTCGAGATTAATCCAACTGGTCGCAACAGAGACGTGAAAACTGCAAGCCTTTGCGCTTCATCTCATCGAGCCCATCTCTCTCTCTCTCTCTCTCTCTCTCTCTGCCCATAATTTTATTTTCATTTTTGTTTTTGCAGCTTGATGCGACGAAGTTGTTAGGGTAAAAAATGTTGGTAAAGTAACTTACTGGATGCAGTTTGTATTTAAAAGTGTCAAGTGGGTTACGGAGAGGCAGTTTGAAAAATTACTGGGCCATGAGAGAACAATGTTTGGGAAACACTGGGGTAGGGTAGTGGGATGTTAAGGTAGGGAAGCCGTTACACTTTGGACACTGCCTATTTTTTTCACCATAAGAAATTTGATACTTATGTAAAAAAATAGACAAATTAGTTGAGCCGTTCTCAGTTTCGATACATATAATATAACAGTTTCTAATCTATATAAATGCAAAAGTTTGTGAGAATGGATGGATATTCGTTACTGTTTTGCACAAAAACTCCTAAACGGATTTAGATGAAACTTTACAGGAATATAGTTCATACATCAGAATAATATATAGCTTAAAATTCATTAAAAAGTATACTTTATAAAGCGCGACTTAAAGTTATCTAATAAATCCCCATTTCGCGTGGTCATCCCATCACGCCTGAACGGATAAAAAAAATTTGCGAATTATTTTTTTGTTGTGTTAGTTATTAACAGGAGAAGGTTCCTTCTATATAGAGAAAATCCGGGAAAGATGCAGGGAAAGTAATAAAAACCATACTTTATTTTTTTTATACAAACTGTTAGGTAGAAGCTCTTTATGTCAAGCTATACGAAATTCACCAGGTTGGCTAGTTACACAATAAAATAGTGATTTATACAAGTAATAAAACAGTAATCTATATATTAATACGTGATGCCAAAACTTTGGACCCCTTTTTACGAAAATTGCGAGGATGCGGACGCATGAGCATAAAATTTGGCACACTTATAGTTTATGTGTAGGAGAAGTGCAGAACGCTAATATTTTTCAATAATAATGTTTATACAGTACATTAAATAAATAAATAAAAAAATACCCACACTACCATGCATTTGACACACACAAACAAATATATTGATGATAACGATAAAAGATCACAGATGGCGCACTAAAAAGTTTAGAAACAAAGTAGTTGGTCTTGAAAAATGAAGATGGCGTTCTTATCAACAAGATATTAAAGTAAAGTATCTTCACGCCCATATCCCCGAAGAGGTAGGCAGACGTACAACCAAGGCACCCACGACTAGCCGAAGACACTAAGTCCCACAATGTGATAGGTGACAAGCTTACTGCCAACCGGGCACATTTCCAATCCCGACCAACATTTTTTTTTATTAGAAAATTGGAAAAATCCAATTTTCTTTTTGTTGGCCGACCCGGGATTCGAACCCGGGACCTCATGCAGTCAAGTCCAACACCCGGACCGCTAGACCACAGAGGCGATAACAAGATATTAAAATTTATTATAGTCGAATTTCGACCAATGGGCGACCACTAGTAAAACTAAATCTGTACATGTAATACTTTTTTAAAACGATGACTGCTACGTGTTGTACCTATACCGGAATCTGAGCCCAAAACAATGGTTATTATCTTTTTGTTTGTTTGTCCTTTCATCTTTTACGCAAAAACTGCCGAACGGATTTTGATGAACTTTTTCATATGAATAAATTCGATCATAGAAAAGAAAATGGACTACTTTATGTTACGGTAGCTAAAATGGTTCCCATGGAGATATAGCTGACTTTAAGGCGTGACTAAGACTGCGGAAAACAGCTGGTTGACGATATTGCCAGAGAGAGAGAGAGAGATATGCGAAGTCGCAGGCAACAGATAGCTTCATATAACATATTCCTCTTCACTTCCATGAAAATACCTACTATCATATCCCATAGGGCACTGGCGTATCCTCTTTTTTCGATAGACGAAGTCGCGCAACACAACTTTATCAGGATGTAATAAAGACAGTAATAAGGTTGGAAACAATCAGGACAGTGGAAATATAGAAATCACGACTTCACCGATAACGTCTTAATGTCACTTATGTAGTCATATTTTAACTACTTGCGAATAACATGCAATAAAATTATTATTTTTTTAAACTGTACGTATTATTTTTTACCGACTACAAAACCGAGCTCTCAATACGACTAAATTTTTTATATGCTAGTCACCCGATTAATCGGCCAATAGCAAAATGATTCTGATGGTTCTATTTAATTATATTAATTAATTGAATAATAACATATTAATTTTGTCATGATCTGACTAGTGGTTTTTGAGTTATACCTAATAGTGTATATTTTTTTAAACTGAAAACTTCTGAAGCGGCGTTGCGCACTTTTTTTGGAATGGATAAAAACTTCTAAACTCGCGTAAGGACACCTGATCAAAAAGTCCTAAGGCGCTTGAGCGAATGTTCGTGTTGTCATGTTTGTGTACGATAACGCAATAAATGAATATTGTATTTTACCACATAAATGATAGTGCTTTCATACTGATAATTAAAGCAATTCGTGCAAAATTATTCCCTAACCATTCCCAAATATCAGAAATTCACGAAGTTAATATTTAAGTTTTCACTTCTACCGGCACTCCCGGAGTGCAACCCTTTTTTTTTCCTATGTTCATCATGATGATGATGATGAGGTTGTCAACATAAGTGAAAATTTAAGTATTGTTAAGTATAACTCAAAAACTACTAGTAGAATGTTTAGAAATTTATGTGGGATCATTTCATTCATTTCATAAACAGATACGGCCCCTGTATCTGTTAACAAAAAAGGTGGAAAACGCACGTTTAACATCTTGAATGTCTGTAGACGATCGTTTTTTAACTATCAGGAGAAGCGCCTGCTTATTTCAAGTCTTTTCTTTTGTACGTTTGGTCTTATATTTTTAAACGGTCAGAACGGCCAACCCTAGTACTACGTCCAAAATAACTGACTCATCTATTTCTATTACTATATTAGCCGTGCATCATCTATGCGCCGGCTGTCAATACTCAACCTCGACAAATCTCTGTTCAGCAATGGTTTTTGCCCACCGGTCTGGACAGGGGTGAACTCGAGAGTGGGTAATAGCCGCGTTAATACTCTCTAGATAACGTTGGTAGTAATACTTAAGTCGTGTAATCTAAATGATTACCATGCAAAAGTGTAAAGAACATAATAGACTTGGTGAGTTGCCGAAATTAGTTTCTTTTAAAACTGTCGGCGGGGCCACTCTAGCAGGTCGAAAAAACAGGAGGTTCTTATTCCACAAATACTATATAATGTTATATTCACAAACTTTCATAAATACCTTTGAATGTTACTAATTTGTATTTTAATAATATGGTATTAAAGCTTCCTAATTTGTTTATTTTTAATATGATTCTTGGCCGTTCTTTTTAAGATGAATTTTCCCAAAAACTAATCATAAACCGCAGTGTTGATACGAGTGATACGTAACTGAGGACTCTTTCACAAGTGGTCATTTTTGAAAGCACATTTGGCAAAATGGTTTATTTTGTTTTAAACGACTTGTAGATGGGGATTCTAGAAAATTTAAGATTCTATATCAACCCCAGGAATTTGGTTACTTCGGTGAAGACAATTCTTTGATTCTCAAATGTTATACACAAGATTTTTTGTTGTATTAGTTATTGTCAGGAGAAAGTTCGTATGAAAGAAAAATCTATATTCATAGTTAAGACGAGACGTCTATCTGCTCAGCTAGTAAATAATAATATATATTTAATTAAACGATTTATTAAATTTGTAATCGGTTTCGTACAATTCCCCTCCTCTCCCCCGTTTTTCAAAGTCAGTTAAAATAGAAAATAATGACAGAGTCTAAAGAACCAGATCTATTCTAAGTGTACTTAATGTACTACAATGAATCTTAGTAAGCCTCTGAGTGCTTCCCTGCTACTCTTAAATTTATGTTGTTAGGCATTTCTTTTTGAATTTGGAAGGCGGATTAACAGACATTTTTTTACGTAATACTACTCACTGACTCTACGTACATTTATCAATATAAGAAAGATATCTTAAGTAGTACATCTAATATTTAAAATTCTCGTGTCACAGTTTTCGTTGCCATACTCCTTCGAAACGGCTTGACCAACTGTCATGAAATTTTGTGAGCATATTGAGTAGGTCTGAGAATCGGCCAACATCTATTTTTCATCCCCCTAAATGTTAAGGGTGGTCAACCCCTAAATTTTTTTTGCAATTTGCAGACAACATTTTTTGTTTTTATTTTTTTATGATACAGCATATAAAAGTACATACAACCCTAAATTTTCACCCTTTTATCACCAATCCCTATTTTAGTAGTCATTTTTTATCCCGGGTCGATAACTGATCAATCGTTATTTAATTAGTTATATGGCAAAACAACGTTTGCCGGGTCAACTAGTCTTATATACAAAATTCTCGTGTCACAATGTTCGTTACCATACTCCTCCGAACGGCTTGACTAATTCTCATGAAATTTTGTGAGCATATTGAGAAGGTCTGAGAATCGGCCAACATCTATTTTTCATACCTCTAATTGGGGTGACTCACCCCAATTTTTTATTAAAATCACATTAAAATACAGCAGAACAACGTCTGCCGGGTCAGCTAGTATTACTTTATAATTTGTGGATGTCAGTGCGTTGTCAACATGAGGCTATGATGTTAAGTCGCTTATGTAATTATACTCTATATTGTAGAGTTTTATGCTGTATCTTCAAAATTAGTAAGCTAATTAGGCCCAACCTATGCAACTAGGCCGAAATATGGAAAAATAAAATAAAAATATGTCATGAGATACGCGACTATTTAAGTTTTAAAATCATAAGTTAATTAGAGATTAGAAGTGTCGGTCCGGGCTCCTTTGCAGAATAGACCATCTGCCTTCCTGCCAGCCAGCTCGTAAAAGGCGAGCACAGGCTTACCGTCAACAACACCGTGACATCTGACTAGGTGGTAGAGTTTCGCAGCGACTCATCCGGATTGGTACCACCGCCTTACCTATTCCTGCCGCAATAACGTCATGACGTGTTCACGTTTGGAGGGTAAAGTAGCCGGTAAACTTACTTTTGCTCGAGGCCTAACATCCTGGCCTCAGGTTGGCAACGCACCATTACTACCTTTGGTATCTCTAGGCGGTGTGAATTTCTTTCCATCCGGAAATCTGTCTGCTTGTTTGCCTTCCAATATCATAAAAAAAAGGTTACACAGTGATCAGAGGCTGGTATCGTAAGTAAGCTTGTAATAAGTAAGATTAAGTATGTGAAAAGTTTACTATACCAGCTCAGCTCAAATACCATGTCAGGATGAGAAATACTAAAGGGGTACAGATTTTAACCCCACAGCCTCCAACGTTCTTTGTTTTTAAGTGGGAGTTTTAAAATTTTTGGTCATTACAGTGGCAGGAATGGGGAAGGCGGTAGGCCTATATGCGCAAGTTGCAGCACATCACCTACCACTAGTGGTTTTGTAGACCTATTAAACCGGTGCTCCCCTTTTATGAGCTACCTAGTAAAGAGGCAAATGGTCTAATATACTCAGCGGAGCTCGACCAACTTAATTAATTTCAAGAATTTCAGAATTTATAGCCAAATTAGGAATCTGATTATGAGTTAATTACATGTTTAGGTGTGTACAAATCTTATCAGTGCAGATAGCTCTTTTACCCTGCAAATACCTGGCCAGGCCGGGAGGTGCAGCAGGTGCTAAGAGTACAGTTTACCGCCTCTCTGCCTAAGTATTAAGTTAAAAGGAAAGTTGATTTAACTTACATATACAACACGCAGCAAGGAGTCTAGTTGCGTCCTCTGGTGGGTCACATTCAGGAAATATTGGCTTTAGGACGTACACGCTGAATGTCAGTGCCACAATAGCCTAGAAATAGAAAAAAAAATGATTTTATTAATAAGCCTGCTGCTTGAGCTTAATTGAGAAAAAAGATATGTTTCTTTCAATATGTTATAATATGTTTCTTTCATAATTATGTATTGATTTTGTATTGGATGAAATTTATCAATTTTGGCGACTTTTTGTAAAATTTTGTTCAACGAAAATGCGTAAATGGAATAAACATGAAATAATTAGTGCATTGTGTATTTCGTCGTTACCGTCAAATTTCATTAACGGCCAATATTAATAATGTATCTCTAAAGATGGATTTCAAACAATCTAGATGGCTGCGTATCCGCCGGCCTATCCTATACCTAATGGCCATAGTTATCCTGTCCACAGATATGTTATTGGCAAGCAATAACATAAAAATGGATCAAAATATCAATCTTGGACAGCAAGTTTTGGATTAGGATTGATAATTAATATTGGCCGAAAATGAGCTTAAGTAAGAGGCCATCGCTTTAGACCCTATACTTTCATTAACTACTGATTTTGAATAAATTAAACTCGTTTTTGTTAAATTGGGTAACATTGATCTTTGTATTTTAGTATCTGGAAATTTATTCCGGTATCTTATTTAAGTGTTATCGCTGACTGACAACACACGCATATGCGAAATATGCAGAACCTGCAATGCGCACCTTGAATATAAGCAAATTATATAATTATATAATTCGAGGTTAGACCAATCAAAATATATGAATGAAAATAGGTGTATATTACGACTTAAGTCAAAAGATATGGTACAAAACGTATTGAGATAAGAATTTCGGTTGAAAAAATATATTATTTTTTCTTAAAAGATTCCAAAAAAAGAGTTGAGTTGAACGAATGCTGGAGTAAAATTGGGAATGAACATGCTTCAGTGGTTCTATCATGTGGAAAGAATGACAGATGAAAGATTGACAAAACAGATATACAATGCGAAAGTACACGGATGTAAATACCCGGGAAAACCTAGGTTGACTTTCCACAAATAGATCGAGTTTTATCCGAGGGTGTTCTCAAGAGTCTCCGAAACCGACGTGTTTGTATGAAAAGGGTAATTAATGTGAGGGAAACTAGGCAGTTCTGCGAGGATCGTGATACTCTTTTCACTGCTGGCACTCGATACTCTTTTCGTAGCTATCCTTAAGGACTTGGCGTAAAGACAAATAAGAAAGAGTATTATTTGTTGTTGGTGCTTTTAGCAGGTACACAGCGCTTATTACATAAAAGACTGATTGCGCTGCGACATTTGTATGGTGCGATAAATTTCCTTGGATGCCACGGTGAGGCGAAACATACGTTGAGTGCGAGTTGGTGTACTTTGTGCTGGTTTCTTATACAAGGTAGAAAAATGGCAAGAGAAATTAGATTGCTTTCCTTAGAAGCATCGGATTGGACTCTATTCGTGGGCTGGTTTACGAGGACCTTTGTCCGGTTTTTCACATACATTTCACATTTGTTATTTGGAGATTTCCCGCCAGAATTAGCAAAGTAAACACTTTATCTATATCTCGGAACCAAACACCGCCAGTGGCGTTTTGAACCACTTTGACTTAGGGGTATTTAAGGAAAGAGATTACCCATTCCTAAAAGGTCATCAAGAACTTACACCCTTACGTTGCAGCTATTGTTGGTTAACGGAGATTTCATAACTTGCCAATATAAAAGTGGCAACACGAATTTTTCATTAACATATCAAAATCTTTAATGTTTTTGAACCTAGAAAGATCTACAACTGCTAAACACATTACCCTTCTTTGCGTTGCACAGTTGAGTAAAGAACCTGCTCCAATTCTTAAGCCATCCGTATAAAAAGAAATAGAAACTTATTATAACACACATTTCCTATAACTGAAATCAATAAAAAGTGTTCCGTAAATAGGTTTGTCTTTATTGGAACCCCATGGAGTCGACTGTTTATTTTATTTAGCGAGGCATTGCGATGTTATTGGATATAAAGAATTTAGAGACAACAATGCCCGTTTCGTTTCGTTGTGTTTGCTATTGTAAGTTATCTCTACCTCTTTTCTATCGATAGTTAAAAAAAGAGATAAGGCATACGTATTTAGTACTGTCAAACGCGACGTTTTCTATTGATTTAAGGTACGATTGATGGTTAAAATTTGGACAGGTTATACAAGGTTACGAAAAATTGAATCTAACCCCAAATTAAGCAAATTATATCCTTGTGTTATGGGTGTTAGTCAACGACTAATATATAGATTTATTCTAATATACTAATTTTATAGATTTTAATAAACGCCCAGACCCGGAAATAAAACGTACTGTCTCTTTTATTTCTAACTTCAAACAGAAGGAAGAGGAGTAGGTATCATAACTTTGACGTGTCTGTGTGCGTCTGTAGCATTATAACTTTTGATAAGATTGACTGATTTAGAGGGTTTTTAGTATACAGAATAATAGATTATAAGCTTCATTAAACTCAGGTTTTGTTGGGGGTTATTGATTTTTATTTTATTAGTATTATTTGATTGAAAGAAGATAAGAATAAGATAAAAGTATTGTTACGAGTACTACATTGTATTGGGCCGGGCTCCTTCGCAGAATAGATCATCTGCCTTCCTGCCAGGCAGCTCGTAAAAGGCGAGCATAGACTTACTGTCACTAAAACCGTGACATTCTACTAGGTGGTAGACTTTTGCGACTCACAAGGATTGGTACCACAGCCCTATCCTATTCCTACCGCCTTAACGTCCAACGCTTGTCGTTGACGTGTTCCGGTTCGGAGGGCAAGGTAGCCGGTAAACTTAGTATTGCTCGAGGCCTAACATCCCTGCCTCAGGTTGGCAACGCACCGTTACCACCTTTAGTGTCTCTAGGCGGCGTGAATTTCTTACCATCAGGAAATCCGTCTGCTTGTTTGCCTTCCATTATCATAAAAAAACGGTATATTTTATCCCGTCGTGACCAGGGCCTATGCAACTAGGCCGAAATATCTACAAATATTCCGATATATTTTATCGTGAGTATCCCGTGTAAATAATTAAAAATGTTAGGTACCTACATTTCTTTTGAAACCGTTGAAGTCGCACAAAAGTGATAAAACTATCCTTCTGTAATTTTAATTACATCTACTTTATACGTAAAAAGACAAGTTTGTAATAACAATCATAACCCGAGAACTACTGGACAAATTTATATATCACTAGCTGATCCGGCAAACGTTGTTTTGCCATATAACTAATTAAATGACGATTGATCAGTGATAAAAATGATTAAATTACTAAAATGAGTATTAATAAATAAAAGGGCTGGTGATAAAAGGGTGAAAATTTAGGGTTGCATGTACTTTTATATGCTGTATTATAAAAAAAAATAAAAACAAAAAATTCTGAAAATTACAAAAAAAATTTAGGGGTAGACCACCCTTAACATTTAGGGGGATGAAAAATAGACGTTGGCCGATTCTCAGACCTACTCAATATGCTCACAAACTTTCGTGAGAATCGGTCAAGCCGTTTCGGAGGAGTTCAAGTTCGAACCCCGTGAAACGAGAATTTTATATATTAGATTAGTCCACTAAATTTGAATTTAATTATTCGACTAATAACTATGAAAACATTATAAAATTATGACAAAAAAATACGGTGCACGAGTTATTAAAATATGATTTTAAAAGTAATTGATGGTTGGTGCATAATAAACTGTATTCTTTCATCTATTCTTACTCCAGATGTTTGAAGTCTGTCACGTTTCAAAACGTTCTTAAAACCCTCATTCTCCACCCCCGCCATTAAGTTTATGAATGGAGTCGACGTGAATATGGCTATTAGAGTATTAAACCATTATGTTCAGCCTTGACCTACTTGAAGCGCTAATCGACACCTCGGTACAACCCGGTTTAGATTTATTTTAACAAGAAGACTCATATCATAGACTGGTATCCCTGAGTTTCTATACCAGGGGTTTCCAAACTTTTAAGAAACACTCACCACTTTTTATTTAATGGAACCCTCCCATATCTTATGCTTCAAATTAAGAACACTACAACTGAGATTGGAACCACAAACTATAGATTTGTTTCAGAACAAAGACTCTTACAACACTAAAAATATATTTAAAAAATTGACATTTTAATTTAATTTTTAATGAAAATGGAATTGTGACACCGTTTTTTCATTTTATGGTGATACTATTTCATAGCCAACCATATACAGTAATGAGTTTCAAAAATTAATCATATTGCAAAACCGACTTAAGGATTTGTTAGCCTAGATAATAGTTATTTGACAAAAATGAGTTTATCAGAATAGGTATAACAACAAAACAGTTAAGAACGATTTCGCGCCAATAAATCTTCGCAGCTATAGAAGTCTAATGTAAATGAGGACGGCCTCTACCATTATTTTAGTTGTAACCTAACGTTACCTAATGTCTAGACTATATTTCGAAACTAAAATGGAAATAAGAATCCAAACTCGTATTTTTAATTTTAATAAAATATTAACGATCTGGAGGTCTAATGTTCCGGTGTTGGCGTTGCCTGCATGCGGACTTGGGTTCGATTCCCAAGTTGGACAATTCAAAATGTGTTTTTTTTAAATCTTGGTTAAGTGCCCGGTTGGTGATAGGTTTGCCACCCTTATATGGTTATGGTTTGGTATTACATCGTGGGACATAATAAATAACAAGTCCCTTCGGCTTTTCGTGAGTCTCATGGCCTTACCTTTGCCTACATCTACGGGAATATGGGCTTGAAAATAGGTACATTCTTCTGTTACTTAATTAAAGACCTGGCTCGGTTTGCAATATAGGTAGGCTTTTTATTTGGGCCGCCCCGTTGACTGAGGGATTAGTTTACATGTCTAACTCCGTCGACCAACCGCGGGGCTTAGGCCCGAGTTGGAGCAGGAATAATGTGATGAACATAGGTTTTTCCGGGTCTGATTATAAAAAATATTATTCAAGTATTTACATTCATTAGAACCTATAACACAAGCATTTAGAATTTGCTTGTTTTGGGGTAAGACCAGTTTATGTAATTTGTCCCGTGATACTTATTTTCTGTTTGTTAACGTCACCGATTCTATAATGTCTATTGTGAATGGCATTGCCGTTCTAGTGGGATTCTGAAGTACATCTCTGAAGTATCGCCTCTGTGGTCTAGCGGTCCGGGTGTTGGACTTGACTGCATGAGGTCCCGGGTTCGAATCCCGGGTCGGCCAACAAAATGAAAATTGGATTTTTCCAATTTTCTAATAAAAAAAAAATGTTGGTCGGGATTGGAATTGTGCCCGGTTGGCGATAGGCTTGCCACCTATCACATTGTGGGACTTAGTATCTTCGGCTAGTCGTGGGTGCCTTGGTTGTACCTCTGCCTACCTCTTCGGGAATATGGGCGTGAAGATACTTCTGAAGTACAACAGTTGTTAGACTTGTTATTTGGTTCACAGATTATATATTTTTTAATTTCACATCGAAATTTGAAATGTGCGCTTTTTATTTCATTCTGCGCTAACGTCAATTATTGGGTCAATTATTGCTTTTCGCTGTGCGTTTGGAACAGAGTATAGTCTTAAATTAAATTATATAAAAAGTATCTTCACGCCCACATCGCTATAAGGGGTAGGGATAGGCACAACCAGGGCAACCACGACTAGCCGAAGACACTAAGTCCCATAATGTTATTGGTGGCAAGCCTATCGCCAACCGGGCACATATCCAATACCCGGTACGTTGTTTTTATAAGAAAATTAAACAGTTTTTTTTATTGCCCAACCCAGAATTTCCATTTAATATGCATTTGAAAAGTCTCACGTGAGATTAAAAGTGCGTTGGGGTTCGTGCTAAATCTAACGACATCTCATTAAAAAAATACTGAAAATACCTCACGTAATTAACGGACATCCCCTAACATCCTCGACTCAAGCTAACAACGCACCATACCTTTTTTAGCTATTGTTGGTTTGTGTTCCCTTACATAACTACGATACAAAAATGTCATAATTTACATAAATTTGAATATCCAAGTTGATAATATTATCACAACATACTAATTGCCAAGAAAAACATACCTAAGTTGTTAACACAAAAATATATCTTTTTGTCCAAAATTTAGTTGCTAGCCAAATTACAGTTTCTCTGAACTAAATTCCGATGCTATTATTACTAATAGATTAAACGTAGCTCGGACATATCATGTAACCAAAATCGATACCTATTTAGGGCAGACTAGACCGTTTACCGAATATATTTTTTTCATTTTATGGCATAGTTAACAGCCATTAGTCTAAGTATTCTGCATTATGTTATTGTATAGACTTCGTACTATTGGCCTTAAATGATTAAAAGTAGTCTAAGGACAGAAAATGTAATAGTACTAACGTACAGAAGTATCACTAAAGTACACAACGCAAGCAAACTTGAATATTAACATGGGCAGCAAAGGGTTATATTGCGCTGAGTGAGTTTACCCAAAATCTCACACATGTCAATCAAAATTAAAAGAAGCGCCGAGCGTATATGAAATAATAAATAAAATAAAATAAATAAATATATACATACATACATACATATCTTCACGCCAAGTCCCTTACGGGGTAGGCAGAGAGTATCGAGTGCCAGACCTCACGATCCTGACAAACCTGTCTTGCTTCCTTCACATTCATAACCCTTTTCATACAAACACGCCGGTTTCGGAGACTCTTGACACCACCCTCGGATAATATCCGATTGATCTGATCGTGAAATGTCAGCCTTGGTCTCCCCGGGTACCTACATCCATCCACATTCGCATTGTATATCTGCTTTGTCAATCTTTCATCTGTCATTCTTTCCACATGACCGAACCAGCGGAGCATGCCCTTTCGCATTTTAACACCAACACTTTCTTTCAATCCCACTCTTTCTCGGATCTCACTGTTACGAATGCGGTCAGCGAGCGTTACACCACAGATTTTCCGTAGTGCTCTCATTTCGACCGCATTTATCCTACTTTCATGCTCTTTCTGACATACCCAACTCTCGCTTCCATACAGTAACGTTGGAATAAGCACAGAATTATGCAAAGCGAGTCTAGCTTTTTGACTTAAAACCTCGCTTTGGAATAGCTTACCCAACGCTCCAATCACACTATTCCCTGCACTCACTCTCCTCTCTACATCCGCGGTGTACCTTCCATCCCTGCTAAAAGCACAACCAAGATATACAATTTCATTCACTTGTTCCAGCACTACATCATCAACCAAAACTCTTACATCCGTTCTGGCTACGTCTCTTTCAAACACCATTATTTTGGTTTTCATCGCATTCAAATGTAAGCCCCTTTCTTTACAATCTCCTTCCATAACTGTGACCAGTGTTTGCAGCTCAGATGGTGTAGAGCCCAAAAGTACAGCATATACATATATAATAAATATATACTTGGACAAATTATACCAAGTGAATCTAACTCCAATGTAAGCAAATTATATGCTTGTGTTATGGGTGTGTTAGAACGATACCAATACATGCAAAATCTTATTATGTAGATACCAACTAATAACACTCCTATTAAATATTCACCCAGGGTTAAAAAGGATAAAATAGAAAGGAATAGCTTTAGATCTCTCAACCGAACCGAAAAACTGTCGTCGTGTCGTTATGTGTTTGTGTGTGTGTGTGTGTGTAGTTTTGCAGTCCCATGTGTTCTAATTTAAAAATTAGCTTACCTGCGAACAAGGCCGGACTATCATACACTCAATCCAGAGTCGTATGAACGCTGCGAAGGGGCCAAATGTCTCCATAATGTAGGCGTAGTCTGCTCCACTCAGCCTAATCATCGTCCCCAACTCCGCGTAACAGTATGCTCCAATCTAGTAACAAAAGATACATTTGTATTACCATTATATTGAAATGAAAAACTAGCGATTCGTAATAATGAAAGAAGGAGGTTCCACGGAAACTTACTATTACGCAGAAACCCAGATGGGTTTCATGGTATTATTTATTTTTGTTTATTGCCGCTACCAAAGACAATATATTTAAATTTACTAATCTCTGCCTTTACTATATGATCATTGGATATGGGGTTCCATAAAATAACAGGTTTTGGTACCTGTCATAAAGTTTAGGTTCTAGCTTTCTATCATAAGTCGGAATATGTAGATAAAGAAACGAATCTCCCGATGAAAAGATGTAGACACTGGCACGTACACACACACACACACACACGCACACACACACACACACACACACTCGTACAGATATGCGCACACAGATAAGTCAAACTTATAAGAGTTTCACCTAGATTAATCTTAAACTTAATCGCTAAGTCTTGGAGTTTATGGCATACGTGTGAATTACAAAATATCTGTGTTTATATACAGGCAATTTATGTTGCGAATTTAGAGTCCCAGTGTATACTAAGCCTTATAGCGGATGCGTTTTTCTAAAATATGAATCCTGTTAACAATATTGTCCCAATTAAAACATAAAATATTAAGGAGATCAGAAAAACATCTATTCTGAGTCTACTAGTTGCACTATAGAAGGTTTAGTATTAGTAGTAGTAGTAGTAGTAGTCACTTCTACGTTCCTAGATTAAGTATTTATATCTGAATTAGCTTCTAACATATGGCTAAACCAATATGCATAGGAACGTGCAAGTATTTGACAGTTTCACTCATTGTTAAATTCAACCGTGCCGTTTAACAACAATAATAAATAAACAAGTTCTTTAACCGACTTAAAAATGGAGGAAGTTCTCAATTCGCTGAAATTTTATATACTTTTGTTAAGCGATTACAATGCCAGTAATAATTGTACTACGATGGTTATTTTTGTATAGGGTGTCATCATTTAGAATTGGTCACACAAAAATTTGTTTTACCCCCTACTATTGGTTTTTGAGTACTTGGTGATGGGTACTTTTATATTAACTAGGACGACACAATTTTAAAAGCCAAACCCTCCGCATCTCAACTTATATACAGCTGGCAGTGTAATAGTCAAATTCACAAAGTCGATTTGATTGCCAAACCAGTAGGGTTACTCTCGACGCTCGATTCATGCATTATTGGAAATTGGAATCGAATATGTCATTTTAGGTACTCCTGAATACAATTCTGGCGAATTATTGACATTTAGTTAATAGTAAATAGAAAATTATTTTATCCTATTCGTTGAATTTATTTGTAACTAAATGTTAATAATCCCCTTATACTGTGTTCAAAAGTACCTAAAGGGACATATACGATTCCAATTTCCAATTCGCATGATGTCGAGATTCAAGAGTTACCCTACAGTATTTGATTATCTGAGTATCGTCATCCGGTAATAGCCAACTTTCAACAAACAGTTTATACGACACAAGGTTGAAAGCTTTAGTAAGGTCAATTGCCGACATTTGCCTATTGATATTAAGTATTTCTTATCGATTATCGATATTTCATAACCATCCATAGGCGGCGCAAATTTCTTACTCTCAGGAAATGCGTCTGTTTTCGCCAATCTAGAAAAACTTGTTCATATAATAATTTGAAAGAATGGTTCCAAATAAATAAATAGCAGAACATAGCTAAGAGGCTTACTTGTATTCCCTGTGGTACAATAAGTAGACTAAGAATAGAATTCTTGTTCAGATCCTTTCATTATTTTACATTTTAATGAGGACAATCAGGAACGTAGCCAGGATTCTGTAGAGGGGGACCGACAAAGAAAATGCTCGACTACTTTTTATTTGTTGTTGTATTGGTGGTTTTTATTATATAAGTATTTCATGAAGGACGGTGAGGAAATAATTAAAAAAAAAATGAGCATAAAAATAAGCTTTCATTGATGAATATTCTTCTTCTAAATCTTTCTTAAAATGTTCTTTCAATTTCATTTTTCTAGATATGTTTTTTGGCCCACTTGCACATTCCTGGGTTAAGTAGTTAACACTGTCTTAGCTTCTAACCAGAGTTTCACTTTATATTTGACAGTACTCATTATCAAAGTTAACCCAAGAACATACAATTGGTTCTTAACACTTAACTATCTCTTATCATTAGATTAACTTTAGCCATAAGAAAGAGGACAATCTTATTCTTAGAATTATTTTGTAGATGTCGAAGAAGACTGCCTATTAAGCCTTGTCTACACTATGACACTGTTCAGGAAACACCCACTGTCTATGTGTGAAAGCAGTGTTTCAAATAGTGATGCTAGATATATCTATCGCCACAAACCCCAAAACTTTACAATGCGGGAACATGAGGGTATACCTGCAACATTAATTTTCTTGTCGTACAGCTTGCAAACTTGTACCAAAATATTGTACCAAATAAGTAGACTCAGGATAGTTATTGTTTAGATATTTTTCATTAACAAGCTTATAATCCTGATGACAAGAGACCGCCGCGGCCTATAAACAGTATAGATTTTGCTGGTAGGTTATTGTCCTGTGGCCAGGTTGTTAGACAATGACTCTATCATTATGGCGGCAGGAATAGGTAAGGTTATGAACCCCTTCCTGGAAAATTTGCAGTGTTGGTAATGATTCGTTATTCTTTTCTCTTAGGAGCTGTCTGGCTGGAAAGCAGATAGTCTGTTCTACACAGGAGACCGGTGCCAACACGGAGAAAACTTACTATCTTTAATGAGAACTATTGAATCTTTGATGTATTACCTTCCAATGCCATAATATAAGCTAGAAGTATTGTAAATACATTCAGTGCATATCCTCTGATATTACTTTCTTATTCGACCTTGGCCACCGTTAGATTTTAGAGCGTTCGAGGTAACGCATTCACTTTCGGCAAAGGTCATTATCATTTACTGTTAATGAAATGATTCAATCATAATCAACGAGGTTTTACATTTTTATCTCGACAAAAAACGCAAATCTATTACTGAATAAATTTGCGTTTTGTGTCGAGATAAAAATGCATCAATCTAATAATAATTGCAAAATAATCATCTACATTTATAACAATAATAATCTAAGCACAGTAAAACTGGAAAGACTGACCTTGATTTCAACAAGTCGGTACCTAATTTATCTAGGTACACAAAAATTAAATATTTTTCTCGATTTCCCTGAGTCCTCCTCAGATCTAGACTTGGCCACCAGGACCACCACCATAGGGACCACCTCGGAAAATCTCTATTTCAAATAAAATAAGAATGTTTAAAATCGGTTTAGCAATGACACAGTACCTAATCAATAAACCTAATCGAAAAAATATATGAGTCAAAACCTATAACCTAACCCTTTTCTTCAAATAAAAAAATAATAATCTCGTGCGTGATAATTGTATCACGTGCGAATGGGCGTAAGAAATTCGGTAATTCTTTTTTGTGTTATTTTTATCAGTAGATGATACTCATGTAAAAAAAGTTTAATTAACGAATTTTAAATAACGGTCAGTTTGTTAACTACAAAGTTTTGGTTATTTGACCGCCTGGATAGTTGAGGGGTTAGCGGACACGTCTAATGCCACCAACTAACCATGAGGCTCGGATTCGATTGCTGTCTTTATTTGGTCTGGGTCTGGATGTTAGTTGAACTTATTCTTTGTGTCTATTTAAGTATTTTCGCTAAATTAATATCGCTGACTTACGCCAATAACACAAGAATATAATTTTATTACTTTGGGGCTAGTTTGAATTTGTGTTATTTGTCCAGGGATATTTATATTTTAGTAGCCGACCCGGCGAACTTCGTGTCTCTTGACATTACCAGCTAATAACAGTTTGTATGGACTAAAGCATTGTTGGCCCAATTTTTCCTGCAATTTTCCGTTTATTTTTTTATAAGAACCATCTTTTTTATGTTATAGGAAGGCAAACAAGCAGGCGGATTTCCTGATGGTAAGAAATTTACGCCGCCTATAGACACCAAAGGTGGTAATGGTGCGTTGCCAACCTGAGGCCGGGATGTTAGGCCTCGAGCAAAAGTAAGTTTACCGGCTACCTTACCCTCCGAACCGGAACACGTCATGACATTATGGCGGCAGGAATAGGTAAGGCGGTGGTACCAATCCGGGTGAGTCGCTGCGAAACTCTACCACCTAGTCAGATGTCACGGTGTTAGTGATGGTAAGCCTATGCTCGCCTTTTACGATCTGCCTGGCAAGGAAGGCAGATGGTCTATTTTACAAAGGAGCTCTCCTGATAATAACTAACACAACAAAAAAAGGACAAAATTTGTCCATCCGTTTATGCGTGATGCGATGACCGAGCAAGAGAAGCGTTCTCCGAACTTAAGTTTAAACCCAGTTTTACTTTTGAAATTAGAAGACACAAATTCACCGTTAGTGGTGGTAGTTAACACTATATGTACCAACATACAATGCAAATGTGGATGGACATAGGTTGACATTCCACGATAAAATTGCTCGAGTTTTAATCGGGAGTCTTCGAAACCGTCTGTTTGTATGAAAAGACTAATGAATATAGAGAAAGCTAAGCAGGTCTTGGCGTGAAGATATGTATTTGCGTATGTATGTGCGTATGTATGTACGTATGTATGGGGTACGTTCAGACAACACATATTAGCATCATATAGTGTGAACAAAAAACACCAACAAAAATAAGAAAAACAAAAAATGTCTCGATTTAAGAAATGCATTGGTACCATATCGTTACAAGTTTTTTCTGGAATCACGTTAATCTTAATGACATTTGCAGTTTTTTAATAGGAGATAACAGTTTCCTATAACATGTAAATAAAGAATATCTTACCATACTAAAAACTCCTGATGCTATCCAAACAATAAGACTAGCGTTCACCGACCCGGTGTACTTCAGAACCCCAGTTGGAGATACGAAGATACCACTGCCGATGATAGACCCCACTATAACGGTGATGCCGTTCAGGAGGGACATTTTAGCCTCTAGAGCACCCCCACTCTTGTCTTCTGGAGACTGCTCTGGTTCAGGTTTAAGGGCTTCCGTCTCGCAGTCATCTTCCGAAGCTTTGCTTTTTGGTGACCTGTGAGAAAATAAGAATAACCAAATTATTATGAAACACTTTAAAATTTTTCAAGTCAACCTCTCCAAATTAGTCCTGTTAGATTTGACTTTTAGACCTCCTTAAAGAATACAGGTTAACCATCTTCTAGGCATGCATTCCGTAACAATCGACAATAGGTATACTACTGATTTACCTAACGGAGGATAATGGATATGAACCATGAGGTTTCAAACCCAAAAAACGCTTCTAACTCCTATTGCACAGTTTATAACAAATAATCATCCCTGAACAAGTTACATAAATTGAATCTAACCTCAAAGTAAGAAATATGCTTATGTTAACGATTTTTAGTTAACGATTCTGACATATAAAAGTACTTAAATAGATACTAGAATAAATTTAATAAAAACCTAAACCCGAAAAGTTCATCATAGAAATGCTGGCCCCGTTCAGGAATTGCGTACACGCCTGACTCTATCGGTTAACATCAAGGCTCGGGTTTGATGTTAACCGATAGAGCCAGACGTGTACGCTAGCCCTTCGACCAACGAGGTGGACAATTGATTGCATTTATGTAATCACTAAAATATATAGGATCCTATCAGCTGTTTACCATACCCATGATTTCGTTAGCATAGATTTCCATACAAACTATAATGCCATTGAGAATTGATTTCTGAAAAAATGTTAGAGTGAGTTTGAACTTGAGTCTCTAAATATTCGATCCCGCAGTTTAGTTATACAGGCGAGACAGACCGATATACTTTCGCATTTATCTGACGGTATATATAAAAAGAAAAACTAATTGACTGATGTATCAACAGACAAGGAAAACCCTTAAGGCTAAAAAGTCCTATTGACGCTTTGCGTCGTCGCTGCGTTGCTTTCCATAATCCACAAATTTCATTGCAACGCATCAATGGGGCCTCACCCCAAAAAGTTTTTTTTCAAAATTTATAGAGAATGTAAGTTAATGTAAAACGGCTTAATTAAAATATGTGTTAAAAGTCTGTTTTCAGTGTTTTTTTAAATAAACTCCAACGGTCTTATTAATAAAAACGGAGTGAAGTACTTCAAGGTTCAAACTGGTGTCATAGTATTTATTACAATGTAATACAGACTATATCAACTTAATTTTACTTTTAATTTAGTCCGAGCTTATTAATAAGACGGGCTGCGTTTTAGGTATTGTGCAAATGGGTTTATTATGTACAATGCTCTCGATCTATTTAACGGGGCGAAAATGCGGAAACTTCAAGTCCTCAGTTAGTACCTGTTTTTCTGACAAAATTTCTTGGTCAAAATTGTTCCTTAAGTATAAAATTTATTCGAGATGTTGTCAATCATATCAATTAACCCTCAATTTAGCCTTGACGGAAAAAGTGGGGTGTTACAAGTTTCACGTATCTGTGTGGCATCATAACTATTGAAAGCATAGACCGATTTTAATGCGCATATTTTTTTTATTAAAGTTGAAATAGTTCTTAGCTACATTACATAAAAGTTTTGTACAGGGCTAGTCGTTTTTTTATTATTTTAAGATTGTTTGTTATTATTTATTCTTATTCGTATTTTGTTGTTTGTTTCAATAGTAACTGTTTAATTTCAAAAAGATTCTAATATTGCCCGAATGATATAAACGATACAACAGTAGTATTTTCCAAGTAGGAAATGGTAAGAAAGGACACAAGCAGATACTTTGAGTAAAAAAAAATGCCATAACAATAATTAAGTGGGTTCGTCTATGTATTGACGACAGTATTGGATAGTTCCAAATCCAACTCTTAATAAAACAGAATAATAATTATTATTGACGTACCTATTAATATTAGCACAGATAGACAGGAGCGTCGCCAGGCCATGGCCCAGAGGGGGGCAAGTTAATACGAAGATTGAAAAAAATATGAACGGCAGGTTACGCCAGGACCCTCATACCCTCGACTTTTTGACTTGCCTTTCATTTCCTGCTTAAATAGGAGTAAAGTAGTAGTAAAAGTACAAGAATTATCGATCAAGCAACTTAAGGCCCCATACTTAGTCAGCCAGAAGAGCCAATCAGCGCACTCCACCGTTCCGTGATTACTATGAAATATTGCGCTCTAAAGTAAATGTCTTAAGCGCCAAATCTCTATTTTTGACACTATAAAAGTAATTTGAAAAAAAATATAAAAACTGAAACAGTTATCTTTTAGGTATAATACTTATCTATGTTTATGTTAAATCTGGGTTCGATATTTTCATAATTGAAGTAGACAGATGGGTTTTGCTTTCAAAAAAGGGTTAACTTTTTGATTTTTTTCTATCAAGCAAAGTGAAATGAATCGTGTTTTGGAAACA